>JARACY010004131.1:0-28635 GCA_029255725.1 Scrobipalpa atriplicella | reverse complement strand
TTGCAGTGTAGGCAGAGGTTCACCTGCTCTACCTATCCGACTACCGTGATCCGACTATTTTTGTAGTTGGACTAACAAAACTTTCTTTTTATGTGAAATTGCTTCGCTCTTGACTCTAGACGTCTCAGAGTCGACGCTGGAGCAAGCTCACCCAGAAGGGGATGCCTCTATGGCACTGGCACTCTCACACTCTGAAGAAATACCAGCAAGCTGTTTGGCGCCGGACTCTGGTGAGAGTCAGCGCGAGCCCAGGCGACCCCTTGCAGAGCCTACCACCGCTTTGTTGGGATCGCTCAACTTTTTCATCACTCCAGATAAAATTTAAATTTTAGCGGGGTAATTACCCCTATCTTCTCTTTTATTTTGTTTTTCTTTTTTCAATGTTTGAAGTACGAGTACTTATGTGATATCTTTATGTATGATATGATGAGATGAAGTTATAAATATAAACGTTCTATATCTATCTTAGGTGGACGACCATCCCCGATCAGGACATCGAACACACTTCGTGGAGATGACGGTCACGCCTGAGAAGAAGAGACTCTGCTCTCCTCATGCTGCTCCAGCCAGGAGTCTCCTTCGGAAACCCTCACTCCTCCAACTCCTGAAGCGACCAGCAGCTCAGCAGAGAACAGGACGGAATACTACCCGGTACAGGCCAACAAGTTCATGAAGGAGTATAGGATGAGGACGAAGCAACGGGAATAAGACTGTCCATAGGCAATAAATTGAACTTGTAGATAAATTTAATACTGACATAGTGTGGATGGACGTGGAGTTTACGGGTTTCTCACCGCGATTTTAAATATTTGATGAGTTCCCGATATTTCAATGCTGTTACAAGTAGTAGACTGGAGAAAACTCATCAAATATATTTAAATCGCGGTAAGAAACCCCGTAAAATGTCTTATAGTTAAAGTGAAAATAACGGCGACAGTTTAAAATTAAGTGGACGAGTGTTAGAATTGCCGTGTTCTCCATTTGGATTCTTGTCTCCTTTCAGTATGAACTCATTTGAATAAACAAAATCGCTTTGCTAAATTCTGGTTCACTAATTTACTTTTAACGCCAAATCGCGATTTGTTATTCAAACGACGTGAAATCAAATACAAATTTGAACGAACGTACACGTGACAACACACACGCTTCATTATTTTTACGTTTGCTTTTTATTTTCTTGGAATTTCCATTTTTCGCATAAATTTCGAGGATCGACATTGTATCTAACTATGGAAAAAGTTTCCTCATTTCCTACCCATATTCCTATGGAAAGTAAAACTATATCCCATTTTCCCCTTTAAAATGGTATGCGTCTAAATTCAAAGACCCGAACTGTTCTGATTCATTTAAATTCAACAGTTTTGTAGGTAGGTTAATGAAAGAACACTGTATAGTATAATTTCATTTTAAATAACTCACTTAAATGAGCAAGTAAAAAGCTTTACTGTGAGGATGATGAAGTTAATTAAGGTTCATTCTACAAAAAAAGGAAATACCTATCTCCTACTTACTTTGAATATGGAAGACATTTCAGTCTGTCCCAATGGTAATATGGTTAATGGGGGTTTTTAATTTGCTCGTTCCGGAGAAAATTCTCAGTTTCAAAATAAATGCGTTGTGCGCGCGTAACATTTTGACAGGTTTTTGACGTTTTCGTTTCACGCAATGTGACAAATAAATTTTAGTATAAAATTTATAGTTTAGAAAGGCTTCCTTAGTGCTGCTTTATTGATTAATGAACTATAGATACGTAAAATACAGCTTTCGGAAATGTAAAAAGATTGATTTGACAAAATTACAAAAGATATAAATAGTCAATAGACTTTTCCGTGTAAAGAAACGTTTTTTTAGCCAGTTTTCAGCGCCCTCTGCAGGAACTCACAAGTATCATTCAAAAAATTCCCATTATCAAGCGTTCGCTACGTCTTTTCTACTTACTTTATAATGGCTTATAATGTACATAATATTATAATGTGATAATACCGATTACTGTCAATGTTAGGAGAAATGAATAAATTGTTTATTTATAATAATTAATCATAAAATAATGTTTTAATAATAATTATGTTGACGAATAAAGTGTTTAGTGTATTTTTTTTGCTTTTGTTCTTTCAGCCTTTTTTATTTTCAATCAAAGAATATTTTATCAGATGTATTTCCTTGTGTCGTTATTCCATACTCTTATATTCATCGCTTCAAAGATATTAGTAAAGAACTTCTATCCCCCCGTCGCTTGGTCGTGTGAGGTTTATGCCCAGGTCTTTAACCTTAATCTTCTACATTAAATTTTGGAGGTTTTGGGTCAAAGACCTAGGCATATACCCCCACGCAACCAGCCAAGTTTTTTAAATTAAATTAATACAAATGTGTGCCTGTGCCCTCAAATTCTGTGCCTGTTCTCTTTTCTCTCTCTACTTACTCTACCTAACGTCTTGCATAGCACTCTCTAATTGGCCTAGCTACCATAGGGGTATTTGCGTAGTGAGTATGGCAACTACTCCACTGGGGGAGGTTCTACTCACATTTCGGTTCAGCAGCTAGTACATTTCCTATCCCTAGTATTAGTATTATAGTGGTTCATAATGGTAGCAATTTGTAATAGCAAAAATCACGACCTTAATTAATATAAGTCTATGCCTGTCATTTTTCTTTCATGAGAGAACAGAAAGGAACTGCAATAATTTTACTCAAGATTTAGTTAAGTCGTGTCCTCAACGAGTCGATAGCACTACCAAACCAGTCGATATAGGATATTACTGTAAGTAATTTAAAGAATGCCTTCAATTTTACTTACAGCAAATTTGAAAGATCGCTATTTCTGTTACATTGCCCAGATCAAAGTAAAATGTCGAAAGTTTTTGTTATTACCGTTTCTTGAAATTGACTACAACATAGGGTTACAAATAAATTGCGGTAAAAATATTCGCCCTTCAGATAGGCTCATGCCCCTCGGTGGGGACGTATATGAGCTGATGATGATGAGGCGAACGGGACCCTATTACTGAGACTTCGCTGTCTGTCCGTCCGTCCGTCTGTCTGTCACCAGATTTATTTCTGTTGCCGCTATAACAACAAATACTAAAAACTGGCGAAGTGCGAGTCGGACAACATATATGATTTTATTTGCCATTTTTATAAATGTTGGTACGGAATCCTTCGTGCGCGAGTCCGACTCGCACTTGGCCGGTTTTTATGTTATACAGCGACAACTAAGCATACGATCTACCTCACGATAAGCAGCACCGTAGCCTATAACAACTAACTATACCACTAGATCCTAGTGAAATAGCTGAGTGCGATGCACACCGTGAGACCTAAGATAGATTGACTCAGGTGCCAGTAATGTCACTGGCTCATTTGCCCATCAAACCGAAATTCAGAAGTGCGAATACTTCTGCTTGGTCGCAGAAATAAGCAAAAGGATGGTATTCCTCCAGACGGGTTTAGCACACAACCTATATTAATTGGTAGTAGATACCTAGATTCACTACATATTATTGTAATACTCCACATATCTCATATGCGACCCCACCCTGGAATAGAGCACACAAAACTTTTGAATTTCTTCATAAGTAACTGTGTGCAGGTTTCCTCACGATGCTTTTCCTTCACCGTAAAAGCGTCGAATAAACCTCGTACATAGTCATGCCACCTAAGTTATTATTTATTCTTATGCCATCACTTCGGGCCACTACACCATCGGACTTGGAACTTACCTCAGACAATATTAATGTGGAATTAGATTTCTTATGGCGATTATATGATTTACGAACGATGAAGTACATTATCATGGTTTTGTAAACGAAAATGAGAGAAAGAGAAGAGAGTTACGTTGTACGAGTGCGAGAGAGAGAGCGAATCTATATGAAAGATCAGTCTGGATAGTGTTAGCAATAGCGACGTATGTGATGTTTTCTAAAGAAGTTTGAAGAAGCTAAATAAAGAAGTTAATTTAAGTTGAAGATTGTGTTTCCCTGCCTCTCTCTCTTAATAATTATATAGATATTTGGCGTGTTTATTCCTCTAAGAGAGGTAACAGATGGGGATAAACTGACAAATTGTGTAACGCGAATAACATGGGCCTAGATTGTAAGCCCAATCTAGATCTGTCTGAATTCAAACCACCCGAACATCAGTCTATTTTAATTCAAATGAAATAAACAATTTGCATTATGAATAAGAGTACCTAAATAAGTATAAACTCAATCAAGACAAGAATACTTTATAAGCCACAGTTTTTGTTCTTAAAAATAAATATAAAAGAATATAAAATAAAAAATGAAGCAATAGCTAATGAGTTTTCATGTACCTACATTTCATTAATTTGGAATGTATAATCGTTCGAGAAAATTATCTACTTAATTGTCTTTTCACTATAATATTATGTATGATATCTGACAGCTCATACAAGTTGTATGCAAAAATTACATTTTATATTAGCTAAGTATTATGATTAAATATGATTACCTAAAGTGGAAAGGCGTCACCTGGCCTGGCTGTCATAGTATCTAGTATCAAAGATTTGATTTGCATCGGCCGTGATTTTTGAAATTTAATAAAATTTACAAGAAATCATACATACATACATAAAGTCATGCCTTTATCCCTAATTGGGGTAGGCAGAGCAAAAAACGACCTAAACAAGTAATCAAGTTTACCAACCCAAAAACCGATCAACAATAATTAAATTTCAGAATGTCTAAACAGGCAAAGGTTTATATCCCAGCCCAATTAAAGCATTACGCATTAATTAATTTAAAAAAACACAAAGAGAAGGTACTTTGTGTTTCAATACCAAAAGGGTACAAAAATAATTTTGTAGCCAGCGGTATGTTTGTTTATTACGAATAAAATAAATACAACTGAAAATGATTACCATTAGTAATATAAGCAAGCTACTTTTTACCGCGGGAAAATATCTTTATCACATGGGAATACCTTCTCATTAAAAAGTGAGGGACACTTTTTTCTTATGTACCTAAGTCATAGTAGACCTAGTCGTGTTCCCAGTAGAAATATTAAAGTATTTATAAAATGTGTATCTTTAGGTATACCTGTGTTATCCGATTTTCAACATTTGATGTCTAAGCATGGTTAACGTTTGATTTGCACTTTGACAGTTATTGTGTTTACTAACCTAATTATTTATCGATAAAGTATTGAATAAAATGTATAAGTATGTCATAATCAAATAAGTATTACCTGTGTTAAAATCAAGATTTTGGCAATTTAATAATAAATCTAAAGTACTTACCTCGCAATAAATCGGTATTCCAGTTACAGGATGGCGGTTCGCGTGCGCGGTGCGTATGCGCAACCAAGTGGCCGTGCCAATGTCCGCGGCAGGTCTGACGAAAACAAAGGTCGCAGTTGTTCGCAGTGCGATGACAAGCCGCTTCTTTGTCGTCCAGTCACAGCAGACGGACGCAGGTCGCACGTTCAGCGTTACATGCCGCCCAGGAGTAATAATCAAACATGGTGGGAAGTTTCATGACAAGCCGCTTCTTTGTCGCCTGTAGGGTCACAACATATAGAGGCAAGTCGCGCGTTTAAACGCGCGTTCAGTGCGTAGATTAGGTACGTTAGTAGCTTGCGTACAAGATAATCCAAGTAGGCGTTAATCGTACGTAGTGCGACGACAATTTAGTAGGTTGTGTGCTAAACCCGTCTGGAGGAATACCATCCTTTTGCTTATTTCTGCGACCAAGCAGAAGTATTCGCACTTCTGAATTTCGGTTTGATGGGCAAATGAGCCAGTGACATTACTGGCACCTGAGTCAATCTATCTTAGGTCTCACGGTGTGCATCGCACTCAGCTATTTCACTAGGATCTAGTGGTATAGTTAGTTGTTATAGGCTACGGTGCTGCTTATCGTGAGGTAGATCGTATGCTTAGTTGTCGCTGTATAACATAAAAACCGGCCAAGTGCGAGTCGGACTCGCGCACGAAGGATTCCGTACCAACATTTATAAAAATGGCAAATAAAATCATATATGTTGTCCGACTCGCACTTCGCCAGTTTTTAGTATTTGTTGTTATAGCGGCAACAGAAATAAATCTGGTGACAGACAGACGGACGGACGGACAGACAGCGAAGTCTCAGTAATAGGGTCCCGTTCGCCTCATCATCATCAGCTCATATACGTCCCCACCGAGGGGCATGAGCCTATCTGAAGGGCGAATATTTTTACCGCAATTTATTTGTAACCCTATGTTGTAGTCAATTTCAAGGAAACGGTAATAACAAAAACTTTCGACATTTTACTTTGATCTGGGCAATGTAACAGAAATAGCGATCTTTCAAATTTGCTGTAAGTAAAATTGAAGGCATTCTTTAAATTACTTACAGTAATATCCTATATCGACTGGTTTGGTAGTGCTATCGACTCGTTGAGGACACGACTTAACTAAATCTTGAGTAAAATTATTGCAGTTCCTTTCTGTTCTCTCATGAAAGAAAATGACAGGCATAGACTTATATTAATTAAGTCGTGATTTTTGCTATTACAAATTGCTACCATTATGAACCACTATAATACTAATACTAGGGATAGGAAATGTACTAGCTGCTGAACCGAAATGTGAGTAGAACTCCCCCAGTGGAGTATTTGCCATACTCACTACGCAAATACCCCTATGGTAGCTAGGCCAATTAGAGAGTGCTATGCAAGACGTTAGGTAGAGTAAGTAGAGAGAGAAAAGAGAACAGGCACAGAATTTGAGGGCACAGGCACACATTTGTATTAATTTAATTTAAAAAACTTGGCTGGTTGCGTGGGGTATATGCCTAGGTCTTTGACCCAAAACCTCCAAAATTTAATGTAGAAGATTAAGGTTAAAGACCTGGGCATAAACCTCACACGACCAAGCGACGGGGGGATAGAAGTTCTTTACTAATATCTTTGAAGCGATGAATATAAGAGTATGGAATAACGACACAAGGAAATACATCTGATAAAATATTCTTTGATGAAAATAAAAAGGCTGAAAGAAAAAGCAAAAAAAATACACTAAACACTTTATTCGTCAACATAATTATTATTAAACATTATTTTATGATTAATTATTATAAATAAACAATTTATTCATTTCTCCTAACATTGACAGTAATCGGTATTATCACATTATAATATTATGTACATTATAAGCCATTATAAAGTAAGTAGAAAAGACGTAGCGAACGCTTGATAATGGGAATTTTTTGAATGATACTTGTGAGTTCCTGCAGAGGGCGCTGAAACTGGCTAAAAAAACGTTTCTTTACACGGAAAAGTCTATTGACTATTTATATCTTTTGTAATTTTGTCAAATCAATCTTTTTACATTTCCGAAAGCTGTATTTTACGTATCTATAGTTCATTAATCAATAAAGCAGCACTAAGGAAGCCTTTCTAAACTATAAATTTTATACTAAAATTTATTTGTCACATTGCGTGAAACGAAAACGTCAAAAACCTGTCAAAATGTTACGCGCGCACAACGCCATTTATTTTGAAACTGAGAATTTTCTCCGGAACGAGCAAATTAAAAACCCCCATTAACCATATTACCATTGGGACAGACTGAAATGTCTTCCATATTCAAAGTAAGTAGGAGATAGGTATTTCTTTTTTTGTAGAATGAACCTTAATTAACTTCATCATCCTCACAGTAAAGCTTTTTACTTGCTCATTTAAGTGAGTTATTTAAAATGAAATTATACTATACAGTGTTCTTTCATTAACCTACCTACAAAACTGTTGAATTTAAATGAATCAGAACAGTTCGGGTCTTTGAATTTAGACGTACCATTTTAAAGGGGAAATGGGATATAGTTTTACTTTCCATAGGAATATGGGTAGGAAATGAGGAAACTTTTTCCATAGTAGATACAATGTCGATCCTCGAAATTTATGCGAAAAATGGAAATTCCAAGAAAATAAAAAGCAAACGTAAAAATAATGAAGCGTGTGTGTTGTCACGTTACGTTCGTTCAAATTTGTATTTGATTTCACGTCGTTTGAATAACAAATCGCGATTTGGCGTTAAAAGTAAATTAGTGAACCAGAATTTAGCAAAGCGATTTTGTTTATTCAAATGAGTTCATACTGAAAGGAGACAAGAATCCAAATGGAGAACACGGCAATTCTAACACTCGTCCACTTAATTTTAAACTGTCGCCGTTATTTTCACTTTAACTATAAGACATTTTACGGGTTTCTTACCGCGATTTAAATATATTTGATGAGTTTTCTCCAGTCTACTACTTGTAACAGCATTGAAATATCGGGAACTCATCAAATATTTAAATCGCGGTGAGAAACCCGTAAACTCCACGTCCATCCACACTATGTCAGTATTAAATTTATCTACAAGTTCAATTTATTGCCTATGGACAGTCTTATTCCCGTTGCTTCGTCCTCATCCTATACTCCTTCATGAACTTGTTGGCCTGTACCGGGTAGTATTCCGTCCTGTTCTCTGCTGAGCTGCTGGTCGCTTCAGGAGTTGGAGGAGTGAGGGTTTCCGAAGGAGACTCCTGGCTGGAGCAGCATGAGGAGCAGAGTCTCTTCTTCTCAGGCGTGACCGTCATCTCCACGAAGTGTGTTCGATGTCCTGATCGGGGATGGTCGTCCACCTAAGATAGATATAGAACGTTTATATTTATAACTTCATCTCATCATATCATACATAAAGATATCACATAAGTACTCGTACTTCAAACATTGAAAAAAGAAAAACAAAATAAAAGAGAAGATAGGGGTAATTACCCCGCTAAAATTTAAATTTTATCTGGAGTGATGAAAAAGTTGAGCGATCCCAACAAAGCGGTGGTAGGCTCTGCAAGGGGTCGCCTGGCTCGCGCTGACTCTCACCAGAGTCCGGCGCCAAACAGCTTGCTGTATTTCTTCAGAGTGTGAGAGTGCCAGTGCCATAGAGGCATCTTCTGGGTGAGCTTGCTCCAGCGTCGACTCTGAGACGTCTAGAGTCAAGAGCGAAGCAATTTCACATAAAAAGAAAGTTTTGTTAGTCCAACTACAAAAATAGTCGGATCACGGTAGTCGGATAGGTAGAGCAGGTGAACCTCTGCCTACACTGCAAGTTCAGTGCTTTTCCACTGAGATGAGATGAGATGAGACACTGATTTTTCAGTGTCATTCCGTTAGGTACCCATCAAAAGTTACTAACTGTTGTTTAAATAACCAGAAGTAAGCAAATTATCTATTTGGATGTACACCTCGCGTTTCTTGAAGTCGGTAAACTGGTGATGGCAGCCGTGGGTCCTGCAGATCTGTGCGGAGTGCTGCATGGTCCTGCTGCAGTAGTTGCAGAGCCGGCAGCTGTGACTCTGCCCGTTCCGGCTGATTTCCCGACTGTCCATCCTTGTCATAATATGACCAACAAACAGTTTGGGTATTAAATTCACCTCGCGTTTCTTGAAGTCGGTAAACTGGTGATGGCAGCCGTGGGTCCTGCAGACCTGCGTGGAGTGTTGCACGGTCCTGCTGCAGTAGTCGCAGAGCCGGCAGCTGTGGCTGTGTCCGTTCCTACTGATCTCGCGGCTGTCCAGACGAGTCACCTTCGTTTGGCTTGGAGTCTCCTGGCGGGAGTTGCCTGTGAGAAATTTCAAAGTAGATTAAAACAGAAACTAAAAAATCATATCAACATTTTAATCAATCATCATCATCTCCCTAGCCTTTTCCCGTATTTCACGGGGTCGGCTTCCTATCAAGCAAGGGGATTGAATGAGGATACTGGTTACACAGGGCGACTGCCATTTGACCTCTGCAACCAAAAAGGGAAACTAGACCCAATCCTACTTTCCACGTTAGTAGTTGGCTAGTTTAAGTGCCACTTTATGAAGTTACATTTAAATATATAAAAGGCAAAGGTGCTGACTGATCAATCAACGCACAGCCTAAATCGCTATAGGTACCTCTAGGGACTTTACACAGCCCTATACATACCTACTACATAAAAATTATGAATGACTACCAAGTAATGGAAAAAAACGGGTATACGCACTTCCACGCCATCTCTGTTGCTTATTTTGCTACATTTCTCAAACAGAGGGCAATTGACGAAACATTCAGCTTTATTTCATAGTTAATGCTATCAATTCGTTGAGCGCACGACTTACTTAACTAAATCTTGACTAAATTTATTCCCGTCCCTTTCTGTTCTCTCATGATAGAAATTGACAAGTATAGACTTAAATTAGTTAAGTCGTGACTTTTGCAACTACGAATTGTTACCAATATTATGCTTAGGTTAAGTTATTTAAGTAAGGTACCTACTGAAAACCAGCGCTACTGTCTTTGACTGGACAAGTATGCTGAGTAGGTAACCTTTTCGGTAAAATATTTAACTACGAGTATCTATATATTTGACGAGGTTACTAAGTGCGGTGCCTAGAATAAGGTGCGGCGATGGCGCATTCGTTTGAATTAGTGAATGTCAAATCTCTGTGTCAACCCATTTCTTTTTTGATTTTTATATGATTTTATGAAACGAGCGATTAGTTTTCTATGGCGCTGACTGTACAATACCTAAACTAGTGGAGTTTGCAAAACGTACGAATTTCAAATGTGAAATCTATCCGAAACTACGCACGTCGGGGCTTTAAAAAATACATGTCTATTTTTTGCAAAGCTTGTCAATATAGACGTACCTAACAAAAAAACTTAAAATTCATTTGAAAATACCTGAGTTGATGGTGCCATTGGAATTGGGGTTGCGTGCGAATGCGATAGCGGTGTAGGAGCAGCGCTGCATCGCGTGGCGCTCACTGCTGCGACGACAGCACCAGTGCATCATTGTACTCTGAACGAGAAAACAGCAATGAATAAACAAATATTAAATTCTACAGAACACGGTGGTAATGGAATTGAAAGTATTTGAAAACCAGCAAAAATTGAGGCAAAAATATGTTTCATATTTTCAATGCATAAATTTCTACTCGGTTTGTATTGAAAGCTCAGGAGAATTGTAGTTGATTTGGTTTCAAATAAAAGTAGCAGTATTTGTTTTGTGCAAACATAAAACATGATAGAAACTGAATCAGACAAAGAGCTATAGATCTGTAAAAATATGCAGATGGACTTGAAGTTGAAGACCCCGGAGATATAGGTTAATTTAACATACAAGAAGTGTTATAGAGGGGACAAGACGAAATGGCTGGTACGTAAATTGAAACTTACCTTGAAAAACAAGTTCGACATCATGATGTGTCTTCTAGATCAGGTTGGCACAGGAAGACAAGTAGTAGAAGTAGGTCAGCAGAGGGGACAGGACAAAGTGATTGATACTCAAGTTGCGACTCACATTGAAAGCTTTTCGGAACTTGTTCGACATGATATAATTGCAGATGGAGTTGATACATGTGTACATGTAGTAGAAGACCCTAGAAATGTAGGTCAGGACGACGAAGACGGAGTTAAGAAAATGTGGTTGGTGCTCAAGTGGCGACTCACCTTGAAAGCTTCTCGGAACTTGTTTGACATGATGTGGTAGAAGATGGGGTTGATACAGGTAGACATGTAGTAGAAGATCCCTGAGATGTAGGTTAGGACGACGAAGAAGGAGTGTTGTAAAGGAGACAGGGCGAGGTGGTTGGTGCTCGCAGTGTAGATGTACATGAGACGTTGCGCGTGGAATGGCGCCCAGCATACAAAGAATGCGACTACTACAGCCACTGCAAACAGAAATTCCTTTTTATTAATCGGATTCAATGCCTTTTCAAAGTAGCTGCATGAACTAGCTAGACAACATCTAGACAATGATGTAGGAATTTTGTTTTGGTTAATTTTAAATCAGACTGACATATACTAATATATTAATATGTTCTCTAGGATTTACTGGGGTGGATTTGACAGTGTGATGAGATGATGATGAGATGAATAAAGTAAAGTTCCTACTAAATAAATAAAATTTATTACCTAACATTTTCACGACCCTCTTCGTCGACTGGCTGTATTTTCGTCGAATCTTGTGATTGAATCTCATATTCCTTTCAAAGTCCTCGTTCTCTGATGCTTGTTTGCTTATAGTAGATTTTTTCAGTCTCGTACCAATTAAAAAATAAAGCACCGTGATGAGAATCATCGGTGCGAAGAAGAAGAAGAACGTGGACAGTTCAAAGGAATGGGGTATGATTTCTCTGATTTGCAGACACATTGGGACTCCTTTATTGTACTTGATACCGAACTGTAGCGCTTGTGGTAGCGCTAGTCCGAACGAGACCATCCACAGTATCACCACGTGCTTCACCGCGCGTGATAGCTTCGACATCTTGTGCGAGACGAAAGGATGACAAATCGCCAAGTATCTTTCGATCGTGAACAGTGTTATTGTCAACACACTTGCGTTCGTTGACGTCTCCGCTGCAAGCCCTCTGATGACACAGAATATGGGGCCAAATACGTACGGCCATTTTGACCATGTCACGTAAATCTCTTGAGGCATACCACTCACTAGTAGGAGAAGATCGGATATCGCCAAACTAAATAGGTAATAGTTCGTTGCTGTATGCATGCTTTTATTGCGCACTATCACTATACACGTGAACACATTACCGATCAACCCTGTGATCAATATTGCGATATATATTATTGTAACAGGAATCACTATGTAGAGAGGGTCTCTTAGAGGTCCAAAGACTTTAGTCGAGTCCACTGGTTCTGAGAAATTGAATGTCACATTCGTGTCACTACTTAATGAACTCATGGTGATTTACTTAACACATTTACATGTACACTAGATGATTAAGACGACCGCTTCTTTCATTATTATTGAACAACCTGAAGTATCACCCGCACTCGAAGAGTTTGCTCTTATTTAAATCCATTTTCGTCGTCCAGATCTGAAACGAAAGAAAAACAAAATGATATTGGGATATTATACTTAGATTACTTAACCTGGATAGACAAACAAAACAATTTAAGTGATATTATTACTCGAGTTATCTGGAATATCATTCGGAGAGTCCGGCGAGTGTTGTCAATTGGAGCATTTGGAGCAAACAAACAATTACTTAGATGAGTAGGTAGGTATACTATTTGGAAGATTCAGAGCATTTAGTATTCGGATTGTATCTTTCATAGAAATTACATTAAAATACCATTCCTATGATAAGAACGTTCAGATATTGAGATAGAACCATTTCTAGCATGATAAATTATTCTCTCTCCTCATTTTGTGGTAGTAAGTAGTATGATAATAAATGATATTTATTATTGGATATTTTGTCTTACATTCTTATAAACATTACTTAAGTATATTATAGGCACAATGCTTAATATCTAGGTATAAGATCATCATCTTCCTAGCCTTTTTCCCGTATTTATCGGGGTCGGCTACATAATCTAGGGGATTGAACGAAGAAGTCGTTTTTACACAGAGCGACTGCCATCTGACCTTCGCATCCGCAACCCAGAAGGGAAACCAGACCCAATACTAGATTAGGTTACACACAACCTTTGAATTTCTTCGTAGGTGTGTGTCGGTTTCCTCACGATGTTTTCCTTCACCGTGAAAGCGCCGAATAAACGTAGGTACATATGAAATTCGAAAACCGAAAAACACATTGGTACGTGCACAGAAGGCCGTGACCCTATCCACTACACCATCCGGGCTTGTAATATCTAGGTATAAGATATATTTTTATAAGTAACGTCTAGTACCTAAGTAAGTAGCTAATAAATACAGGTTGTAGTTATTTAGCAGTTTATTCTGATCAGATGTAAATGTTTCATGGTAGTCAATTCCAAGTAGTACCTATATTTGTAATTCTTAGTTCATTTTGTTGGAAAAACTAGTTGACAGATAATTAATTCGTTGTCCTTATTTTGTAAAAAATCTATAGGTACTATATGTTAATACTTTTCTAAATGGCAACCCTAGGTAGATTTTTCTCATACATACTTAAATACATAAATCACACCTTTATCCCTAATGGGGTAGGCAAAGCGTCGATGACCTAAACAAAGGTCGATCCGCCACGTCTGACAGTGACAAGTTCTGAGGGTTGTTTATGATAGTCTGTATTGTATATTGCCTTAGTGACAGGTCGTCAGCCCCTTGACTAAGTTACAATATACCAAAACCCTCGGCTGTTATATCCGGCATTCATTTTTCATAACAAAATGCAATCCTTAGCGGTTTTATCAATGTTGCTTTTTTTCTCATTTCCATGGAAGAATTAGCTGAAATAAAAAGAAAAAAAAAACGAACACAAGAAAACAATTTTTGGACGTATATTAATAAAAAAATATATTTAAGGTTAATTTAGGGCTCGAAATTTAAAAATTTTGCTGTCCAGATTAAAAATTTTTTGGTGTCAGATATTTGGATGATTAAAATTTTGCGATAGTATTTATTTCATTATGTATGTTTCATTTATTATTACTAGTTTTCCAAACCGCCTTCAGTGTCACACAGCTTTATAAAGTCTCGTAGGAAAGATTCAACAGCATTTTTTTTTTGTTACTTGTTCATCCAATAACGGTTCTTTTTTTGGTTTTATAGTTTTTGACCTTATTAGTAATAAACAAACATACCTAACTTTATGCACAAATAAGTAAATGAAGTATTATGGAGAGAAATATTTTTATCGCATTGAGTCAGCGAGCCGACTTGATTACGCCATTGAATTCTAAATTCAATGTCCTGTATTTGCATGAATCTGAAGCTATTGTGGAACATACCTACTTCATTTTTTTCGGGCAATGTACTTTGAGTATTATACAACGTGTAACAGAAAGGGTATATGCATCAAGTAAGGTGTGAATCTACTCATGAAACTGAACAACTTCCCCTAAGGAACATAGGACGAAATACGAAAAAAAAATTTTGATCTTCCATACAAAATGCATCAGCTGTCTGCACATTTAGTATGGGAAGTAGATTTTTTTTTGTATTTCGACCTATGTTCCTTAGGGAAGTTGTTCAGTTTCATGGGTAGATTCACACATTTCACGATGCATGTAGACACGGTGGAAATTTTTGATTTGTTGTTTATCATATTTTTCTCTACTCTCGGTGAACGTCACTACAAACACTTTCCTTCTGTTATTTCTGAAAAAAATAATAATTGTGCATTCCATTCATGTTTAATACCACGCCAGCCTTTTGAAGTTTAAAACATAGTGTAGGTGGCGTAATGGAAGCTGTAAAATAATCTCGTTTGCGCGCGCACAAGAATAAGTATACCTTTAGGAAATTGAGAGTAAAAATACTTTTCCACGAGGTCGAAGTTTGAGCAACATGGATGCGTTTGAGATACTTTCATAATATTGTTTATCGGGTATTTTTATGAACACATTTTATAGCGAGAAGCAACCTTGGGTAACGTTTTGTGGAAATTTTCTTGATCAATCGTAACTGATGTTAACTGTCTTCATAAAGGAAAAATATAAGGTTATTCGCTATCTATCTATATCCACATCCACATTTCACTAATTCGAAAACTTCTATTTTGTTTACCTTTAAGTGCGCCCAAAGGTGGTGTTTTGAAGAGACTTTCCCAGCGGGTAGTAATGGGTTATTTCTTCCCTTTGAGTGCGCCGCAAAGTACTTACTTTGTAAGTCGATATTTGCAAATTTATCACTAAGTAAAGTTTTCCCTAGTTTGGTTAGGACAATGCAGACTAAATCATTTAATTAAAAAAAAAAAATCCATGCTATGGAGGACACGTTAAGCCGTCTGCTGTCCGGTCGCTATCTTTGGTAGTGGTCGTTACACAAACCATGACAGAAGCTTATACAAAATTAGCTGTGCTATTAGGCGGTTTGAAAACTCTGTCATCAGGGTTCATCGGGTCGTACTCGAAATCCTATTACTCGATAAGAACGACACGGGCAATGTAGACCAAATACCTGCATCTCCTGCTAAAAATTGCACCCGTTTCGAGTTGAGTAACCATCCGATAAAATATTTATGTTTGCGATTTAGTGTTTCAGATTTCACATCACGATGCAGCTAGGTTGCACAAATGCATTATGCATTCTCAGTATTCACTATTAGCGCAGCGGAAAATGTGTCACTCAAATCTGGAATAGACTATGTATTTCATTCTGAATGTGCATTTTAGAGACTGCTTATTCCATCATTTCCGGCAGTTTCAATACCATCTATTTCCGGCAGTTCAAAAAAGATCAGTTTTCTGTAGACAAATGCATATTTCTTTACCTATCATATTTTGTATCATATAATCAATAACTTAGCAATTGCACGTATGACGGACTATAAACATAATTTTTTAATTTTTGTTTGGTAATTTTAATAACATGCTTTTTTTTATCACATATTGCAAATGTGTAACAAGGGCTCTGCTATAATACTATAATGTGTTCTTACTTATTTTACCAATTTAGCTCCTGAAGGTTAGGCATCAGGCAGTTCACACTTTCACTTACAAAGGTGAAAACTATCTTTATACTACACCTGTTCGGAAAATACATCGTTCTTTCTTAAAAGAAGGTGTACGTAATTCCAAGCGAACAAATATGCGGGCGGCATTCCCAGCGAACAACTATGCGGGCGGCAAAAATATATGCTTTTTTTTATCCCCGGCTTTAGCGGGTAGAAAATATGCAATTTCTCCCTGGCTTTCTTCTTTATTTTAAATATACATACAATGGTTTAATATTTTTTTAAATCATAAATCAAGACTAGAAACAAGCGGATGCCAAAACCGGGAATGACAGCTGAACGTGCCTCCCAAGCACGCAAGTTATACAACGTGTTACATAAAGGGTATATGCATCGTGAAATGTGTGAATCTACCCATGAAACTGAACAACTTTCCCTAAGGAACATAGGTCGAAATACGAAAAAAAAAATGTCTTCCATGCGCTATCAGCTGATGCATTTTGTATGGAAGGTCATTTTTTTTTTAGTTTTTCGAATGATGCTCCTCAGGAAAAGTTGTTTAGTTTCATGGGCAGAATCAAACCTTACAACAGAACAGACATTGTGAAAATCTGTAGGGCCTATAACAGCAGTAACAAGTTTCAACCATAAGTGAAGCTGTTTTATTTGATACCTAGCATAATTTACAGTTTTGTTTACTTTTTAATTTGCAAATCTCTTATATCGATGTTCTCAATGTAGATTAACTTTAATAGTACATTACGATACAAGTGCGGTGCGTTGATAGTTACAGCCGAGGCGATATTGCTAGCCCGAGCCGTAGGCGAGGGCTACAAGAAAGCAGAGGCTGTAATTATCAAACCGCACGTATGTCGTACGACGTTTTATAACATATTTGCGAGGAAATAGCTAAAAAATTAAAACAATACAGCAAAAAGAAAAAAAGCGAGGAATGGAATTATAATTTTTACTCGTTCACAAATTAGCGATGCGCGCGCATCCACATGGGTACGTTCAGTCGACCCAGTTCGATATTTATACCGATCGAATCTTATACTAGTGGGACGCACTGAACGTGCACCTTAGCTGCTGTCAGATAAAACCTCACTTCCGGTGCGCCTCTGAACGGGCCGGATAAAAATTAACCTAGTCGAAATTTCGTCTGCCAGGTGTCTCTGAACGGGCAATATAATTTTTAACCAGGTTAAATTTCGATCGATCGAGCGTTTCTGAACGTACCCCAGATTACCTAGTATATATCGCGCAGCGCTTTTTTTTTAAGGCAAAGCACAAAAAACCAGCCAGTATTACTAATAAACTAAATTAATATTTTTTTTTATTTTGTTACAGATAAATGATTGTGATTTATTGTAAAAATAATTAAATCAAAGAATTAAATGTTAATTTTATTATACTTTATCTCCCAAAGTTAATTTTATTTATAAAATGTTGACCACTTTTCTGCCATAAAAACTCTTTGCTAAGATTTAAAAAAGTACCGTTCGATAAACCGTGCGTTTTACCTAATTAAAAAAAAAACTCGTGTGTTTTACAGCACTCGTGCATTTTACATTACGATTACGCTCAAGTACGTAATAAGATACAATACAATATTGAAATTGGTGTAGTAAGAGACCCTTTACGAGCAAATGTGTTATAAAAGCTTTAATGCCTTCCTACTGTCTTATCAAAAGCCTACTATCTACAACTTTATTATATTATGGCCGATAGAAGGACAGACGACTAATCATAACATCTTAAACAAGAAACCTGTCTTTAAATCTAATAGAGAGTCAAATATTATTCATATTCAAATTAATCCAGAATATTGTTTTTGGAACCGGTTTTTTGCCTGTACAGCATAAAACAAATAAGTGTTTGAATCAAATTATTTAAACTTAAGTGAGACATTCTAAATAAAATTTAATAACGGGCACTCACTTCGGAGTATAAGTCACGAACTTCACGATATGTTTTCTTCGCGACTTATATTCCGAAGTGTTGAATATTTGAATGTATTACAGAAGCACGCTTCATCCACTGGGCGGATCGGAATGAAACTTGGCACACATAATTACATGTTGGTAACCTTAATTTCCTTGGGAAAACTCATATGCTAGTGCAACCTGAGCTGTGGTGGACTATCTAATTTGGCAGTAATTTTTATATGACACGAGAGGAACACAAAGTCAATATACGTAGGTACGAAAATTTCTGCAGACTGAAAATAAAGAAGTCATACGCTATTTAAAGAAGACCTTATATCACAAGTACCTTGATATAGAATAGCCATCTTTACAAGCGAACAGGTAATAAAATCGTATAACTGCAGTAATTATTACTAGTGATTACATTAGCTGCGACATTGAAACGAGTTCCATACTGTCTGTCAGCTGGACATACCTGTTATTATTATATACGAGTATACAAGAATACAATACACGCAGCCCTATTAACTGTTATTCATGTCACATCACTATAATTTGTTTGGGCTGAAATATTTTTTATACATGGTTGGTGCATTGAAAAGAGTAAACTAGGTCAATGTATTCGGTCATGCTAGGGGAACGTTGTTCAGTTTCAAGAGATTACCTTTGCCATTATTCATGTTTGTTATTTTATCACCTTGTATACTTATTTACAAGTTATCTGTGTCTCAGCTTCACCCACTTTCAAACTATTTTCATGACGACGACGTAGAGAGCGTAGAAATGAGATATGTCATCCGTCGGCAAAACGTATTAAGTGCAGAGAACTGGTTATATGTCCATTTCCAGCATATACGTATACGAGTAAGATATTTCTGAGACGAAATCCATCAAGATCGGTCCAGCGGATAAGATGTGATGAGGTTACAGCAGACGGCGGTTATAATTGAACATTATTATAGTAGATAGGCATAAAATGTCGGGGTATAACGATTTTTCCGCCGAAGACGATGTAATTAAATCTCTTGTGAAACTTATTTAAAAGGCACACATTTTCATAATGCCTCATGGCTCCGACCCTGAAACGAATAAGGAAAGAAATATTTTTTTAATTTAATTTTATTTAATTAATTACTACGGATAATTTAACAAGGGTATTTAATTCATAACTAAAGTCCTTTTATTTTTCCTGATCCTGTTTTTTTTTCTTAGCCAATTATGAAGCCTGAAGTGTCAATCGTTTCGTAATTAAGTCTCGTTTAGGACACTGCACTATCAGTCAGCAGTTATCTTCCTTTCTTGATAAATTTATAAGCAACGTAATAATCTCCTACAATATGCCCTTTGTGGTAAACCTGCTAAAAATCGTAGTTAGTTTCTTAAAATCATGAGTAATTTGTTTCCACTCCACTGCGCAGTTATTTCTGAAAGTGAATCTCAAAATCATAGATGTATTCTCCAGCCAAATAAAATACTTACCAAATAAAACACTTACCATAATTCTAAGAATTTCTGGGATGATAACTAAGTTCTAATTGGCCTGTCACTCCAATGTGCGAAATCCTGAGCCTTCCAATTAGTTCCAATCGACACTGTTGTCAGAGCAATACAGGGTGTAAAAATACCTGCTGAATTCCTTTAAACCACGTTCCCCTAATGTTAACAAACCAATTACTTATCCATAACACAAAATTTTAGCTTGAAAAAAAATAAATTCTTCTCTATACAAAATTATACAATGAGGGAAGCATTTTCTGTACGACGAATTCTTTTTTCTTTTTGAGTTAAAATTTTTGTGATTTGGGAAAGTTGTTTGGTATCATTAGTAAGGACGTGGCTTAAAGGAACGGTTTATATTTTTAACACCAGGTATTGGCACTTCAGAACAATAATCGACACTCAGAGTAGGAGTAGTCAATCATACAGTAACTAGGCTAGGGTCATCCCATCAATGAATGAGCACTATTTTCATGACACTGAAACGAATAACGAAAGAAATTAATTTTCAGTAGTATTAAAATTAAGTTACAGTAACGATTATACCGTATGGTGCCGGGTTAAAATAGCATCACCACATAACTTCCTGTGGGTGTCGTAAAAGGCAACTAAAGGATAAATCCAGGGAATGGGCAGCAGCGTTCCCTGTGAATGGAAAACTTCTACTGCGCTCACCAACCCGCCTGCCAAGCGTGGTGAGTATGGCATATACCCCCAATTTTGGGGAGGCCCATGTCCAGCAGTGGACTGTTGTGGCTGATGATGAACGATTATACAATTCTACTATAATGAAAGGATTTTCACTTTGAGAAATAACTGCGCAGTGGAAAAAAATACTCATAGTAATGAATAAGAAACTAACTATTATCAGGATTTACTACAAAGGGAATAAAGGGAGATGAAATCGTAGAATATAAGAAAGTACTTTTAATTTTGTAACATCAAACAAAGGAACCAACCAAAATCTCCACAAAAATTTGGTGCAGTGAAATAAATATGAAAATTATTTTCTTTCGTTATTTGTTTCAGTGTCGGAGCCATGAGGCATTATTAAAATGTAAAAAGCGTGCCCTTAATAAGTTTAACAAGAAATTTATTACATCGTCTTCGGCACAAAAATCGTATTAAAATGTAGGTACCCCGACATTTTATGCCTATAAAATAGAATCTATTTTCCGTCAAATATGGTGGTCTTAAGGCCGTTACAGACGTAAAATAATTATTCTTATATGACATTACCTATTTTGTACATCAACACTTGCTCAACGTTTATATATGACATACAGGTAAATTCGTTTAATCATTAATTAACATACAACAGCGTAATTACTGCTCTAGGAAAATTAAAAACGATTACGCCACAGATCATATCAAAATGGAAACGACAACAGCAAAACAAACAACATTTCATTTATCGAAACGCGATGTCACGTGAGGGATATTAGGGGAACCCCAATGATAAGTATACAGTATTGTTTAAACAATTATTAAATAACCCATAATTCTTACCCGAAAGTCTGTTTCTGCCTTGAATTTCTCGGTAAGCCTGTCATCAAATCATCGAATCGAACCCTGCAGGGAAAATGGAAAGTTGATATTGGTGTCTATTAGCTAAACACACGACTTCATAAAAATAAGGCATTTTCTGTCATTTTGACACTATCACACATTTATTTTTCATTTTCAACAGATTTGATGAGCTAGAAATCTAATAAAAAAAGGAATTTTTCAAATTCAGCCCTCGAACTTACCGCTTTAAAATATCAGTTTCTAACATAAATTTAGACGGATAGTCTAGCCTCGTCTAGTGTCTAGCCTCGTCTAGTGTCCGCTTTAATCATAATACAAAATAGTATTCAAATTAGCACCTAAGGGTCAATTAAAGTTTACGGCTGCCGTCTGCAAAGTAATTTATTTGTTTTTAGTGGATATAGTCGACTATACAGGGTGTTAATTTAATTGCGTGCTTAAGGAGCTCATAAAAAATAAAAATAAATCCAACAAAAAATCAAATAACCAAAAGCCGGTATTTATTATAATTCCAAGAGCTGCGCCTACCTCTCGTGCCATAACCGAGCGCGCGCTAGTCACTATCATTGGTCGATGCGACTCGCGCGTCGCGCAATATTGGTTATAGCACGAGAGGTAGGCGCAGCTCTGGGAATCATCATAAACACCTATCGTTTTTTTTGTGTTGGATTTTTTTATATTTCTTATAGGCTCCTTTTACGTTATTAAAACACCAAAGCTATGGCACGCAATTAAATTAACACGCTGTATTGCTAGTTTTAAATAATATCTGTCCGACTTGTGTATCGAACCCGGAATAGTGCTAATTTCCACTTATGCAAGTAAATAAACGACCTTGATTGACTTTATATCACCAACTACCTCCGTGGTCTAGTGGTTTGAGCCACGGGCTCACGATCTGGTCCTAGGTTCGATTCCTCAAAGTTGATATTTGTTAATTTATCACTTTGTGAGATTTTCCCCAGTTTGGTTAGGACAATGCAGGATGAATCACCTGATTATCTACTTGATATTTATTTATTTACTTGATATTTGTTGTAAATTACAGAATCAAAATAAGTTCGTTCATAGTGTTGTTCTTTTCTGTTTACTCAAGACAGAAAATGACAGGCATGATTTTCTTTAAGTTAAGTGTGTTTCGTTTAGAATCGGCACCATTGTCTGACGGTCCCGGTCGTTGTCTTTGGTAGAGATCACACGCACGAACCATTTCAGAGGCCTATCAGTCGATTGAACAAACCACTGAGTAATTAAACAAACTTCAATATCAAAGTTCATTGACTCTACAACCAACACGACAGAACAAAATGATGTGGGCGTAAATAAGATACCAATTTGTTTGTATTGGTGTGGTCCAATTCAATTTTAATTGTGTTCTCAATACTTTTGCGGCTTCATCTTATTTTCTGAATTCATTGTAGCGTCAGACTATTGAATTATACTGTGTTGTAGTACTCAGTCATATTGGTTTCATGTACCTATCAAACTAAATTGACAAGACGAATAACCAATACTACGTAACTATAATACGTAAAATTGTTCAAAAAGATAAATAAAATATTCCGTTATAAAATATAAATATAAATTTCATGAACTGAGCAACCCCTTTCAGTTTGCGTTAAGTTGTCCCTCATGCCTGGTGTTTTAATGTCCTTTACACCTGATATTTCAATGAATTTGGCAATTGGCTGTTTCGTGTTTACCAGTCCGCGAAATGGTTTTTGTAAAACGCTCAATGGCCGAAATTAAAGGACATTTCGGGGATTGCGCGTTTTGAATTTGCCAATCCGCGAAGTGTGCCTTTATTCCGGCCAATGGGCGATTTTGGGGATTGTGCGTAACATATATATTACATTATCACTTGTCTCCCCCCTCACGTGGCATTTGCCGTACTTACCACTGTTAGTGTTTTTCATGCTGGACTGAGAACGATAAAAAACAAAGAATGTGCCTGCTGCTTTAGCGCCACTACATGTCAAATGTGAGGGTGATCAATCCTCTTTCCTAACATTACCTACTTATATACTTTTTAAAAATAAACGTTTTTATAAAAACTTAGTACCATTTTTATGTAAATTAATTGTTATTTATAATTTTTCGTTTAGAGTGACAACACTGGCGTCGCGCCATAGCGTGCTCCTGCGCAGACGCCTGGTGTGTAGTACGAGTAATTACGGCACGAGTGCACGCCGGCCACGCGTGGCCACGTGGCCAGTGATCAGTTGCCAGTAACGCCACTACCATCATTCATTACCTACGAGTATACTCAGTACTACCACCTGTTTCTTTCGCGTAAGACCCGCGGTTAATTTTTTTTATACAGCGAGATTTTTATATTGGCTTTTATAATGGCTTATTTTACCATGAAACTGAACAACTTTCTCTATGGAACATAGGTAAATATAAAAAGAGGGCCTAAAGGTGTTAGTAAGCTCTTCGAGTCATTTTGTATGAGCACCAAATTTTATTTCGTGCTAGCTTTCCGCGTGGTTAAGAGCGTTGGGCCGGTTTTCCAAAGACGCGGATTCAAATCCTGTCGGCGGATGAAATTTTTGATTTGTTATTTCTAATATTATTTAGAAGTAGGTAATAATAGCACTGTAAGTGCAAAAAATCTATAAAAATGGATAGTTAATTGAACTTTAGTTTGACTCAAGTTTGACTTTGAAAAGGATAGATGATGTTTGTCAGTTTGAAGTTCAGGCCGCGTTGCTCTCACTAAGGTTATTCATCAAACAACTTTGATTACATTAAATAGGACTGCGGTAACGGCCCTACTCAAACAAACTCTAGTTTCTATCCTGAAATAACACTGAATATAGAGATGAAACTCATTCAAGAGATGCGTATTGAATTCTTGATCCGAGAAAACAGTACAGCGTGCTGTTATCTAATTACTGTTATTAGATTTTAAGTTCAATTCGCACCGGGAGGCGACGCTACGCGACGCGGCTCGCAGTTTTCAAGAGCGTGATACAAATGGGGGCAATTCGGCTGCACACAAAATCTCTGACTAAAATGGCGACCTGTTACTTTCGGTGTAGTTAGTGGTCAGAGCCTTGCTCTCTCGAAAAGTCGTGGGTTCAATTTCTAAAGGAGGAACACGAAATTGAATTGTAAATTATTCCCTAGTTTGGTAAGGTTAGGACATTGCAGGCCGTATTTTTGGAAACGCGGCATCTTTAGGCATCAGGTGGTTTAGAAAATCTGACATCAGTCGTTCGTAGTTTATCGACTACAAACATAAAAATATTTCCTTTTGATAATGTCAATCTCGGGGTGCCTTAGATGCTTAGGACCTCTAACATATTATGTTGAGCTCACCAGCGCCCCCACAAGAAATAAATTTATTGTAGGTCAAATATAAACATTTTAATGAATTCTAATCAGAAAGCTACTCATCAAACCACCTTAAGTACGAGGTATATAGGCTGAGCCTTGGGGCTGAGCGTAAAATGCCTAAGTAAGTAGTTGTGGCGTTTTCGCCACGTCTGACAAATAAGTACCTAAGTAGGTATTTATTGAGGGCAATTCTAGAATAATATATTGAAAGGTAATTCCGTTGTTTTCAATTCACTTACCAAAAGACTAAGCTCTGAGAAGCTTGAGAAGCGTGCGTACAAAAACTTTTTAATTTGTTTCCGAAAGTTTGCAGGAGCTTCGACCTTTAATTTATTTCTACACTAGATTTCCGCCCCATGGTTTCACCCCCGGGTTACTGAGTTTTCCCGCGGGAATCAGGCATATCTTCCGGAGTAAAAAGTAGCCTATGTGTTAATCCAGGGTGTCAGCTACCTCCGTACCAAATTTTATTCAAATCGCTCCAGCCGTTTATAGATGTGAAAGAGTAACAAACATCCATCCATCCATCCACGTTTATAATATTATAGGATTATAGGATACACAAAAACAATATATGTTTTCGTATTGCTGTTAGTCTGTTTAGTATATAGGATGTAAAAAAGTACTGCGTTCCTAAAAAAAAAACACTTATTCTACTAATGATAACAAACAATTTTCCCAAAGCACAATAATTTTAGCTCTAAATAAAACAAATTTGCTTTGTCCATACAGAAAAGTTATAGTTAAAATTCAGTCATAAATACCAAACGAGACTTTGAAGAAATCGCGGAAACGGTTACCTTCACCGATGACTTGATAGTTTATTTATTATTTTAGGTTTTGAATCATAACATTAATTTTATGTTCTCGAACATTAAACATGAAATGTATAATTACCTAGGTATATAGTTAGGTAATTACATTTTTTGTATTTGAGTTAGCTAAACAAAGTTTAGCAAAACATGTCAAAGAAGCTATTACAGCTCAATTCACAAAGATTAAGGTTTATGTAGTGACAAAATTCTTGATCTCTACACCCTCTTCCGGCCATTAATTTTTACGTGCTCTCAACGGCAATGATTTTTATTCACTTTTTGGATAATATCAAGTTTAATGATCCAAATTCCTCTGAAAATAGGCAACAATATCATCATCTTCCTAGCCTTTTCCCCGTATTTCACGGGGTCGGCTACCTAATCTAGGGGATCGAACGAGGGTAATGGTTTTTACACAGAGCGACTGCCATCATCTGACCTCCGCTACCCAGAAGGGAAACCAGACCCAATCCTAGATTAGGTTACACAACCTTTGAATTTCTTCATGGGTGTGTGCAGGTTTCCTCACGATGTTTTCCTTCACCGTAAAAGCGTCGAATAAACGTACATGTTATATGAAATTCGAAAATCGAAAAACACATTGGTAGGTGGTGAGATTTGAACCATGACAACAACAATAATCATTTGTTGGAAATTCATGTAGGCGTCAGCAATAGTATTTATCTGACAAGCGTTACAATAACAGTCCAATTAAGTTGTCGTTCTGAGAAAACAGACATCTTATTTCGGAACAAGACATTCGTATATTAATACAAAACAAAACATCATCTTCAAAGTTAATAATAGTATATTAGGAACCTACTAATAGCTTTCTGTCAGCGGTGTCACCCGCTGCTAAATAAGTTTTCCCGTGGGAATGATGTACTTCCGCGGTAAAAAGTAGCCTATGTTACTGAAGGTGAATGTAGCTTTCTAATGGTGATAGAGTTTTTGAAATCGGTCCAGTAGTTTTTGAGTTTATATTCGTTACAAACATACATACATACATCCACACACACAAAATTAAGTAATTTCTTAAATTTATCTATAGGCGGAGACAGTTAAGAATATCACACATTAAAAATTTCATGATTAAAACTTGTTATGAATTAATTTGCATTCTGTGTTCTCTAAAAAACAAAGAACAATATTAAAAAATTGGTTAGTATTTAATTAAAGAAAAAGATTATTTAAAAATGAATTTAAGGGTAGGCTGCCCTTGTTTTTTATGCGTATTTATTTGTTTAATTACATTATATTTGTTGTGTTTCCTTGCAATCGAAGTGAAATGCAGAAATTACAACTCGTGCACAAAAATTATTTTTATCTTCGCCTTGATCAAAAATCTCGGATAAAAATGACTTTGTTTGTGCACTTGTCGTGATATCTACTGTTTCGTTAAACCAGACCAACGACGGGCTCTGTGTACACAGAGAAAAACTAAGCTTCTTTGAGCTTGTTACCATCTTCTTTTTTTCTAGCCTGATTAGTCCCGCTAGTTACTGGGCAAAGGCCACCCCTTTTTTCCCGGTCCTGAGCAAATTTCTTCTAGTTTGCGTCGAATACATAAATTTAGTCCTGCACCACCTCTTCCGGGGTCCTTTTCTGCTTCGACTGCTATTTTTTGGCACCCAGTTCGTGGCCCATCTTTCGGGATCGTCTTTCGAATACTATCTTCTAAATAATGTTATTAAAATAAAATCATACAAATTACGTAAATAATTAATCATACGATACGGACCTATATCAATCTTAGTGGCAAATATTTCTTTTCTACCAAGATATTGCATTTTGGCTGCCTTCGCCTAAATCAGCACATTTAAAAAAATAAAAAGGGCTCAATATCCATCGTCTCTTGAGTTGTCAATAACACTTGCCAGGCGCAATTTGCAAGATTTTCCTGCTTGTCAACTTCATAATGGCACGTAATGGAAAATGACGGAAAGCATATCGGTCGCTTCAGCAAAAGGAAAAAAATATCCCAATATGTCCATTTTTTAGGAATCAACATTTTAGGAAACTCAACTTTTTGGGAAGTCAACATTTTAAGAAGTCGACCGAATGGTCCTAAAGGCAAATGACAATCTTGCTGTGGGTATAGGCCGAGAGAGAAGTATGTTAGCAAGGTTGCTTGAAAATGCCTGACATTATGATATTATGGTGGACGCGGCGGCCGGTACACCGTCGCGGACAACATGAGGAAAACCGAGTCCATCATTAACTTCTCGTTTATTTCTACACTAGCTGATGCCCGCAACTTTGTCTTTTTAACACTTTCAGACCTGGGTGTTGTACCACCGGTGGCGCACGTCATACTCTGCAGTAGGACGCGGACGACGGGGTGAACTTCTGGTACCCACGCTGGCTGCACTACAATTTTAATATGTCAAAAAATCGCCCTGTCTGATGCGATGACGTAGCTTTTGATGAACGTGTTGAAGAAATTGTATACCTCTAGTCTTTTTATCTCACGTGTCGGTTCGCGTTTTTCCAATACCGAAACCCAAATAGTTATTTCAAACGGAACGGAACGCAACATCGATGTAAACAGACCTGTGCTCGCATTTTTTACTTGTATTTGAATGGATTTCAAGTTTTTTTATTTGATTTTGAAATGGCCAATGTTTCGAACCCTTTACGAGAGCCGTGGTTACACAGTTGTGCAAATATCAGAAAATAACGAGAAATTATTACATTTGGAAGAGCCAATCTTCACTTCTTACTAGGAGGATTAAAATAATAACCGGAGTTTTACGAACGAGAGTTTGTTTTGCGAGTTTAAGTTTTCAAAGCAAACTCGAGCGCATACTTTGCTAACTAAACATTTCGGTAAGTTTCTAAGTTAATACAAACGTTAAAGAAAAATTTCTACATGTTGTTGCACCAACAACGGTAGAACAAACTATATACCAACTAGCGGTAGCGCCACTATTCGTAAAAAAAATCATAACGTAAAATAAAGACTATTTCAAAACTTTGTTCTGACACTTCCTTAGAGTTAGACCTAATGATTTTTTAGAAGTTATGATTAATAAGGAGCAAATATATACCCCGCAGTTACTATCAGAATTATAATAATAATAAATATAATTGCGGAGGATGAAAGCTCTTAAGGGAGTCACAAAATTGCGACTGTGGAGCACTTGACCCCACTTGATCCCAAATTGTGAA
>JARACY010004130.1:0-28635 GCA_029255725.1 Scrobipalpa atriplicella | reverse complement strand
CTGCTTTGTAATTAGGCCATTGTCTAAAGATGATTGTATCTAAAGTTGTTATAGTGATCGTTGATTTGTTTTAAAAATTCGTTACATTCTTGTACCATGTACGCGTCAAAATAGTTTAATTTTGGTTTTTGTTCGAATTGTGATTTTTCTAAGTCCCCGACGGTCGCTAGTAGATATTTGAGGATATTTCTTATCCTGATGACTTGTGTTTGAACTTCGTCTAGTAACTTCTTGCTGATAACGATTTGTGAGTGTTGAGTTGAGTGACTTGCAACCCACCATCTGTAAAAAAACTGTATTTTAATCAAACTACCTACAACGCAGTAATATTTTTATAACTATTTTTTAACTGCCTCCGTGGTCTAGCGTCTGAGCCATGGGCTTACGACCCGGAGGTCCCGGGTTCGATTCCCGGTGGGGGACAATGACTTTGTGTTGTTGTTTCAAGTTTGGTTAGGACATTGCAGGCTGATCACCTGATTGTCCGAAAAGTAAGATGATCCATGCTGTCGGATGGGCATGTAAATAGTCGGTCCTGCGCCTGATTTCTCTCTGGTCGTGTCAGTCAGTCTGTCCCATCAGAATAAGAGATTGAAGGAATAGAGAGTGCACTTGTGTGTTGCGCAAACACTTGGGCACTTAAAACTAGTCCCGCGCAGTTGGCTGATCTCTGGGAGATTGGCCGCCGTCACCGAAAATCGGTTGGGAGGACTATTATTATAATATTTTTATAAAGGTTGTAAGAGAAACTTGTCACAAACTAATAACGAAACATACAACATTAACTCTGAAATTCTTTCAGGAAATGAAATAACACATTTGACTTTGTGGTACTAGTGGGTCAGTTTCACGTTATTATGTGGACGCTCTCGCGAAACGTCAAATATTCATGATTTTTTTTTTTACATTTCAGGCACAATTAATTAAAAGTGATGAAGTATGCTGTATTGTATTGTTGTATTAAAGTATTTTTGTAAGTATTGTATTGTTGTATTGCCTGAGGGTGTCTACTCCATAAGCAGGGTGGTTGTTCTTGTCCTTCCCCCCTAGTATGATGGTGACGGGGTCTATCACATTGCCGATGGATTTGGACATCTTGCGTTTCTTGTCGTCCACCACGAAGCCATGGACGAAGATTGACCTAGGAAAAATATACAACGTGTAACAGAAAGGGTATATGCATCGAGAAATGTGTGAATCTACCCATGAAACTGAACAACTTTGCCTAAGGAACAATTGGTCGAAATACGAAAAAAAAAATTTGATTTCCATACTAAATACACTATCAGCTGATGCATTTTGTATGGAAGCTCAAATTTTTTTTTTCTTTTTTCGACCTTTGTTCCTTAGGGAAAGTTGTTCAGTTTCATGGGTAGATTCACACATTTCTCGATGCATATACCCTTTCTGTTACACGTTATAGATGCATATGTTACGCACAATCCCCGAAATCGCCCATTGGCCGGAAAAAAGGCACACTTCGCGGATTGGCAAATGCAAAACGCGCAACCGAATTGTCCTTTCATTTCGGCCATTGAGCGTTTTACAACAACCATTTCGCGGACTGGTAATCACGAAACAGCCAATTGCCGAATTCATTGAAATATCAGGTGTAAAGGACATTAAAACATCAGGCATGAGGGACAACTTAACGCAAATTGTTGGTTGCTCAATCAATGAAACATTCTATGTTTTTCTATCGCTCCCAGTTCAGCATGAATAAATTTATTTTTTTGTTAAAAATCATCGAAGAATTTAATATCAGTGAACTTCTATTGCCACTATAAAGAGCTATATTTCCCAGCTGGAAAAACAAAATATCGACCGTTTTTTTTTTTTTTTGAAAATTCATTTATATTCAGCTGTGTATTACTTCCCATGCTGGACTGTGAGCGATAAAAAAACATAGAATGTGCCAGCTGCATCTCCTCCCAGGGAGATGCTGTAAAAACCAGCTAAGGGATTCGAGGGTTTCAGTATATTGTTATAACCCGTCACTATAGCAATATACATAATAATCTGTAATAACCCTCAAAACTTGTCAGCCGTGGTGGAACGACCTATGTTTAGGTCGTTTTTTGCTCTGCCTACCCCATTAGGGATAAAGGCGTGATTTTAATATATGTATAACCTTGTGAACACTTACTCGTAAGGGGTATCGTTGTTCAACGCCAAGGAAGTCAGTAGAGAGGCCTGAAACCACCCGGTCAGCTGGTCGATGCCTTCAGAGTAGAGTTGAGCTTTACCAGGCAGAATTTGCCAAGACAGACCTGAGTCTAGCCAGATGTCCATTATGTCCTGGTCGAAATATGTTTGTTATGAATAGAAATAGGACTACGTATGTGTCGTAGGGTGATTTTTTGATATTTTTTATATATTTTTTGCAATATTATTTCTATGCTGGACTGGGAGTGATAGAAAAACATAGAATGTGCCAGCTGCATCTCCTCCTGGGCATGCTGTAAAAGCCAGCTAAGGGATTCGAGGGTTTCAGTGTATTGCAATTTAGGCGATGGGCTGACAACCCGTCACTATAGCAATATACAATAATCATCTGCAATAACCCTCAGGCAATACAACAATACAATACTTACAAAATACTTTAATACAACAATACAATACAGCATACTTCATCACTTTTAATTAATTGTGCCTGAAATGTAAAAAAAAAATCATGAATATTTGACGTTTCGCGAGAGCGTCCACATAATAACGTGAAACTGACCCACTAGTACCACAAAGTCAAATGTGTTATTTCATTTCCTGAAAGAATTTCAGAGTTAATGTTGTATGTTTCGTTATTAGTTTGTGACAAGTTTTCTCTTACAACCTTTATAAAAATATTATAATAATAGTCCTCCCAACCGATTTTCGGTGACGGCGGCCAATCTCCCAGAGATCAGCCAACTGCGCGGGACTAGTTTTAAGTGCCCAAGTGTTTGCGCAACACACAAGTGCACTCTCTATTCCTTCAATCTCTTATTCTGATGGGACAGACTGACTGACACGACCAGAGAGAAATCAGGCGCAGGACCGACTAATTACATGCCCATCCGACAGCATGGATCATCTTACTTTTCGGACAATCAGGTGATCAGCCTGCAATGTCCTAACCAAACTTGAAACAACAACACAAAGTCATTGTCCCCACCGGGAATCGAACCCGGGACCTCCGGGTCGTAAGCCCATGGCTCAGACCGCTAGACCACGGAGGCAGTTAAAAAAATAGTTATAAAAAATATTACTGCGTTGTAGGTAGTTTGATTAAAATACAGTTTTTTACAGATGGTGGGTTGCAAGTCACCTCAACTCAACACTCACAAATCGTTATCAGCAAGAAGTTACTAGACGAAGTTCAAACACAAGTCATCAGGATAAGAAATATCCTCAAATATCTACTAGCGACCGTCGGGGACTTAGAAAAATCACAATTCGAACAAAAACCAAAATTAACTATTTTGACGCGTACATGGTACAAGAATGTAACGAATTTTTAAAACAAATCAACGATCACTATAACAACTTTTAGATACAATCATGTAGCGCAAAGCGCACTCTATTTCATAAGCAATAAAGTCTCTGCTTTGTATTGCCATTGTATAAAAGATAGATTGTATTGCTCGCCGAAAAAATCGGTTGAAAGAACGTCTGGACAGTTAGTTATGAATACGATTTTGATCTCTCTGTGTAAAGCCTTAGGACCTATTTTGCCTCATCTAATAGAGGAAGCATGGCAATACCATCCGCTGCACGAAAAACCTTTCTTTTTCACCACAGTGTTGCCAACTTTAACAGAAAATGTCGACTCGAAACTTATGGACGCCATTTTTGGATTTAAAGAAAGATATTTGTGCGATAGCTACTAACGAAAATTTAAAGAAATACTCAGCTAAAATTAACCTAAATGCTCAGCTTTATGACAAGATTAAATGAATTAAATATTCAAGATGGCGTCAATGACAGTGTTTTGACAGAAGTTTTGGAGCTGTCAGATGTCGAACTATCTGTCAAAAATATTGACAAAATGGGAGGTCAAACTGGCAGAAGTACTAAAGGACAATGCCTCAGGTGTAGAAAATACAATGCCATTGAAAATAGTGATAAATGCTTGAGATGTGTAAGAGCTATTGCTGCATTTAAAAATTAAGTAGGCATTTAATTTTAAGGTTATATAGAATTTATTTAGGTATTGTTATTGAAACTTTTCAATTAAAAATATAAATGTTGATACTGATTTCTTTTTTCTCATTTCTCATGGTCGTAAAAGTACTACTTGTGAAACTGTAGATCTCGTCAAGACCTATCATTTGTTCCTACACACCAGTACTCTTGGGTCGATATTTTCCGAGATATGGCCATTCTAAGTTCGACAGCTGTCATCCAAACCGTAGATCTCGTCAAGACCTATATCATTTGTCCTTTCACACCAGTAGGTACTCTAGGATCGATAGTTTCCGAGATACGACCAGTTCCCTCTACTTTCAGTTGTGGACGTTCGCGGAAATAGCCTTTCGAATTATGGACGTTCGCAGAATTGCCTTACTTAAATAGACTTTCGCGGAATAATCGTAACAGACGCACTAGACGTGACAGAAACTTGACCGAAAACTGAAAGGAAAATAAATTGATAGATAATTTATATTTTTCTTACAACTGAAACTTTTTAGTATTAGAAGTCCAGTCATTCAGTCCATTGTACCAACATCGTACAGCTGGAGTGCCGCTACTAGCACAGTACTATAATCTTTTTGAAAAGGTCACAAACAGAAAAAACATATCCTGTCAGAAAGACAACCATACATCAAAACATTGAAGTGCATGAAAATCATCACAAAATCACTCATCATCAGTCATCAATAAAGAATTGAATTGATCAAAATATCGAAAATGGTGACCACATCACCACAGAAAATATAAAATTCAACCAATAATTTCACAAATCATCACATAATGTAATAAGGGATTTGGATACTGTTTATTATGTTTCTCAATTCTCATTTCCAAGCCAGCAAGACCTTTGCCTGCTAAAAATGGGTAAATTCCCTCAAACGTTGTACACAGATACTGAAACTGACAACACATCCAGCTCGAATGAAAACCTTAAGAAGAAACGGAAGCCCTCGTAAGTATTTTGATCATAAAATTCAGGGTTTGACTTCCATGCTGAACCCCAGCGATAGAAAAAGAATTGGCTACGGTAGCATGTGGACTTGCTACGGTAGCTTGTAGACTTGCTACGGTAGCTTGTAGACTTGCTACGGTAGCTTGTAGACTTGCTACGATAGCTTGTAGACTTGCTACGATAGCTTGTAGACTTTCTACGGTAGCTTGTAGTCTTGCTACAAAAGTGAGTAGACCTGCTACGAAAGCTCGTAGGCTTGCTACAATAACTTGCAATAGTTTTATATCTACACATATATGTATGCGCACTTTCATGTTTCGATAGAAAAGTATAGAATATGCCAGCTGCATCTCCTCCCGGGCATGCTGTAAAAACCAGCTAAGGGTTTCGGGGATTTCAGTGTATTGTAATTTAGGCGATGGGCTGACAACTAGTCACTACAGCAATAAATACAGATCCATCTGAACTTACCTTCACCCCTTGTCAGACGTGGCGGAACGACCTTTGTTTAGGTCGTTGACGCTCTGCATGCCCCATTTCCATTAGGTTAGGGATAAAGGCGTGCTTTATGTATGTATTTATATTCAGGGTTTATCTGCCAACTCCATAGAAGATCAAATTTAACTTAACTGCAGTTCCCTTTTCCCTTCTTCTACTTACTTATCTGTTGGAATTTTCGAGTCAACTAACCACCGATGAATTGGGGTGTCAGAGTTTTGAAACCGCTTATTATCACAGCTAAAAGGCCTCTGACATTGTTTGTGTAACGACCGACATTATATACATCGACAAGGACCGACGGCTTTAACGTGTCCTCCGAAGCACGGAATCTTTTCTCTTACAGACAGGCAATTCAGCCTGCATTATCCTTACTAAACTGAGGGAAATCTCACGGGGTTTGTTTTATAACGGTAGCAGGAAATTATAATATTCTTTAGGCTGACTTCCTTTGCCGTTTGATTTTGAGGGCAAAACAACATATTTTGTTTGTCAGCTGCCTATTAGCTGTGTTAAAAACTCTGACACCAGCGTCCATCAGGACAAGAAAAAGAAGAAGATCGATCCTAGTCAGTTTGAGCATTCCAACTTAGTTGAAAAATAGTGCGCTCCGCAGGATTTTTTGAAGTACACCTCAACGTCGGCAAAGAGGAAGAAGTGCAAGATCCACAGTATATCAGAGCCTGATGACTCAGAACCACCCAGGACTAGAAGCCTGAGCCGCGGGAGTAATACACAATAAGAAGTTGCAAGGCATACTGAAACATACCGCCATGACATAGATAGGGAAGAGCAGAAAGGGAGATATTACAGTGAGTAGCGTAGCTTCAGTGTTGGGCGTAATTTGTATATGATTAAGGATTGATTGATGATTGATTGATGATTGATTGATGATTGATTGGCGATTGATTGATGATTGATTGATGATTGATTGATGATTGATTAATGATTGATTGATGATTGAATGATGATTTATTTATTGTTTATTGATGACTTGATATTGATATTGGAGATATAGTACAGTGAGTAGAGTAACACAGTTACTACCGATCCTGATGTCGTGGGTTCGATTTCCACGGAGGGAACAACACAGGTAATATTTATCAAAGAACAATGGGCAAAAATGTATGGAACTTGGTCCAAGACGCTACACTGATAAGACTTGTAGGAGATGAAAGTAAATACTTGGCATAAAATTCGGGACAAAGTATTATCAAAATCCGTCTCGATGAAAATGACCATGTTAAAGTGACCATAAAAAAAACCCAGTGACGGATTATATAATACTTGTCCCAAATCATATGCAAGTATAACTTTTTAAGCACTCGCGATTATTTATACCTCATTTATTACTTTTTATTTTTATCATCGGACATATCGTCGGATAACGTGAGTGTTGTGTGCCGGTCGCCTAGTGTTTACGAACAATAAAATTATTAAGACAATATGTGGGTAGTTGTAACATCTAGCTGCCCATCGCCCTGATGACATCTCGCTGGATCTTCAGTCGACCCGCGACCACGACAATTGAAACATTGTTTGAAAACGTCGGGAACCAGGTAATTCCTATGATTCTACCACCAAAATCTCGCGAATAGACCCGATAAAAAGTAAAAAACATATGCCAAGTATTTACTTTCATTTCCGACAAGTCTTATCAGTGTAGCATCTTGGACCAAATTCCACTAGTGGATACTGTATGAAAATAGCCATGTTAAAAGTGACAAAAAAAAATAGCTGGGACGAATTTTGATAATTTTCCTCCCCAGCATCATCAGAAGAGGACGAAGATGACTTCCGATCCTCGCTGCCACCAGACAAGTTCCTCGTGGGTCGAGTGCCACTACCACCTGGTAGTAAACCGGGCAGAGGTGGAGGAGTAGCCTTACTTGTGAGGAAATCCGTGAAGACTGACCAGGTATGAGGCTGACTATACCGGGTAAGGGATGGAGCTTCCCGCGGACGGAAATTCTTTTAGGAAACGTATATTTTTTAGTAGATCGACAGACATGTCTGCCGTATGCCAGAAGAACTGTGGGCAAAAACAAGCACTCTGTGGAAACCACCAACCACAAGACGACACCGTGGAAGACCCCGTCGCAGGTGGCGCGACGAGCTAGACGCTTTTATAAAAGACTGGCAACTTGAAGCCCAAAACAGCGAAAAATGGAGGTTGCCCAGCAGTGGGACGACCCAGGCTAAATAAGATAAGATAAGATAAGATCGACAGAACTGAAGCACAGATTACTTATGAGCGCGGCGGGACGCTGAAGGTTTTGAGTTTACACTTTACAGACTGACAATGAACTGGTTTTGTAAAAGTTTTTCAAATTCAAATTCAAATAATTTATTTCAGAATTAAGATTCCATTGATTGTTAGTTCACTTATTCTAATGTTATAGCCCGTTTCCATGAAAGACATACCTACATGTACACCAGAAGTAGAAAACATACAAATACGCCTATGGCATGTTACTGTTAGTAATTTTATAGTCGCTTGTAATTTTATTATCTCTCACACGACATGGGGCGGTTTCTTAGAATTAGAACGCCACTCACCCACAACGAAATTCTAGGCTCTATTTTAGTCTAGATCGAAACCTAGGCTCTATTGAATGGTTTTGTAAACGTGTTTGTATGCAGTATTAATGAAAACGAGAGGCAAGCTACTTTGTGACGGTGCTTGAGGCTCTGCAGTTTAGCCTCAACCAGTTTTGTATCGGTGATGAGCTTCTTAGCACGTTTTTCAAAAGAATCCAAGGTATTTGGCAGATCCGTCCCAAAGGTGGCAGCAAATGATCTCCACCAATGCTTGTTTACAACCATACTTACACTGTCAGCATGGCGGTAAAGCTTTGTGCGGTAAATGCTGTAATATGTGCGCTATAAGTCGATAGGAGAAGCGCATTGCGAGTCGGGTTATAACGGGCCGCGAGGGGGCTCTTGGCTTAGGAACCAAGATGTACGAAAAAAAGCGAAGCGAAACGATTCGTGCCGCAAGTGCGCATACATACATACTTACATCATTTCTGTATCCCTAATGAAGTAGGCAGAGGGTCAAACAACTCAAACAAAGGTCGTTTCGCCACGTCTTACAAGTTTTGCGGGGTGTGTAGGATAGATTTGTACATTGCTGTAGTGACAGATTGTCAGCCCATCGTCTAAATTACAATATACTGAAATCCTCGAATCCCTTAGCTGGTTTTTTACAGCATGCCCGGGAGGAGATGCGGCTGGCACATTCTATGTTTTTATTTCGAAGCATGGAAGTGTGCATACATACGTATATATAAAACTATTAGAAATATTACAAGTTATTGTAGCAAGCCTGCGAGCTTTTGTAGCAAGTCTACACACTTTTGTAGCAAGACTACAAGCTACCGTAGCAAGTCTACAAGCTATCGTAGCAAGTCTACAAGCTTTCGTAGCAAGGCTACACACTTTTGCAGCAAGACTACAAGCTACCGTAGCAAGTCTACAAGCTATCGTAGCAAGTCTACAAGCTATTGTAGCAAGTCTACAAGCTTTCGTAGCAAGTCTACACACTCTTGCAGCAAGACTTCAAGCTACCGTAGCAAGTCTACAAGCTTTCGTAGCCAGTTCGCAAACATTCGTAGCAAGTCTACAAGCAGCCTTTGCAGAACTCTTCATATTACACCTTTAGAATTCTGTACTTCCATGCTGGACTGGGAGTGATAGAAAAACATAGAATGTGCCAGCTGCATCTCCTCCCGGGCATGCTGTAAAAACCAGCTAAGGGTTTCGAGGGTTTCAGTGTATTGTAATTTAAGCGATGGGCTGACAACTCGTCACTATAGCAATACACATAATCATCTGTAATAACCCTCAAAACTCGTCAGACGGCAGAATGACCTTCCTTAGGTCGTTTTTGCTCTGCCTACCCCATTAGGGATGATAAAGTCGTGATTTTATGTATGTATGTAGAATTCTGTAGACATTCGTAGCTCCTGTGTAAAACTCCGTTTAGTCCGCACGATAGTTTAGAACTACGCGCGGTACATTTTTCCATGTTCCGTAGCGACCCCTGGGGGCGGCATATGGAACATCATTCTGCTCACTCCTAGCCTCTTTTATAAAACTATAGTTTAGATGTAGAACTTTATTCGAAGTACATTGCTTCACCAGTAATTGCAGTGTGATATAGGGTCGTATTTATAATCAGCTCTCAAGAGTGACAGCGAATTTGAGCGTGTATCAGAAATGTCATTTCAGTACAAATCGACCTGTCAAATCCAAACTTAGGCTCGTATTTATAAAGCGATCTCAAGATTGAGAGCAATATTAAGTATGGATTTGACAGATCGTTTTGTACTGAAATGACACTTCTGATACGAAATCAAACTCGCTGTCACTCTTGAGAGCTGATTATAAATACGGGCCTTAATATTGCTCTCAAACTTGAGATCGCTTTATAAATACGAGCCATAGTGTTTTTATCTCACGTCTGCCGCTTTGCCATACTTGTGTGTGTAAATTTTCCAGTGCGCGCATTTTTTTTCATGTGCGTGATTTCGCCATTATAGTAAACCTGTATTGTAATTGTAACGCAAACGGGCCCCATATCGTTCTCACACTATACATATGACTATACTTACACATACGGGGTGTAAGGGACAGCGTCCCGCAAACTTATAGGGGTTGCTCAGTCAACGAAACTGAACAACTACCACCAGGTTTTTTTTTTCAGGAAATGAAAAAAAAAAAAATTGCTTTTTCATACAAAATGACCACATCGATCAGACAATTTGTATGGAAAAGCAAATTTTTTTTTTCATTTCCTGAAAAAAAAACCTGGTGATATGTGTTCAGTATCGTTGACTGAGCAACCCCTATCAGTTTGCGGGACGCTGTCCCTTACACCCGGTATAATCACGCTTTTATCCCTAATGGGGTAGGCAGAGCGTCAATGACCTAAATAAAGGTCGTTTCGCCTCGTTAGACATGTTTTGAGGGTTATGTAAGTTAGATTACTGTTTTGTCCAATGACGTAAAGAGATTTTTTGTAAAGAATGATGGCTAGGTATTTGCTGGATATAACTTTCGTCAAGGATATAATCCTTACATTCTTTAAACTAGAACGCGCGCGGAAGCGTGTTTTCCATACAAAATTAGACGATGAGAAACACGCTTCCGCGCGCGGATAAGCTGATCCCAATCCTAAGCGCGGAGAAGCGTTTTCAGTATGTTCGACACTGCGTGTTCTCCATACAAACCGGGCGTACGAAGTCGCAGGCACAGCTAGTTATTTAAATAAACTGTTTGAATTTTGAATTGAATTTTTGAGAAATATAAAATTATTCTCAATTTTATCCACAGAACATACAACCAAAGCAGACCAGCAGCAGTAGCCAGAAATCGGACCGTCGGAACAAGCGGGTTAACAGAAAGCGATCTTACTGACAAGGTAAAAAAATATACGGGTTGCACTCCGGGAGTGCCGGCAGAAGTGAAAACTTGAACATTAACGGCAGACTCGATCGAAACCTTACCTGGATTGAATAATAAATACATACATACATAAAATCACGCCTTTATCCCTAATGGGGTAGGCAGAGCAAAAACGACCTAAACATAGGTCGTTAAGCCACATCTAACAAGTTTTGAGGGTTTTGGGGTTATGTTTTAGGGTTAATATTATGTACTATATTGCTATAGTGACTAGTTGTCAGCCCAGCCTAAATTGCAATACACTGAAAGCCTCGATTCCCTCAGCTGGTTTTTACAGCATGCACGGGAGAATATGCATCTGCGGCACATTCTATATTTCCTATCACTCCCAGTCCATCATGGAGTCTGTTTCTCTGTTTAGCAGACGATGTTGATTCGAGGCTTTAGTGTGTTGCAATTTATGCGAATTAACCCGTCACTATAGCAATGCTTATGCATAAGATAGAAAAAAGCCTGGCTCATAAGGACTGGAATCCAGAGCCGTAAAAAGCTATAAAAAAATCATCTGTAATAAAATAACCCTCAAAACTTGTCAGACGTGGCGGAACGATCTTTGTTTAGGTTGTTTTTGCTCTGCTAAGGCGAATGTAGTATGAGTTGATTAAATATTTGTTAATTTTTTCCAGGTCCTTCAGTCAACTATTAATATTCTGTGCTTCAGTCAAGAAAATTGTGTGTGTTCTAAAATAAATGTCTCATCATAAATAAGTACTTGATCACGTAGCCAGTTAATAAACTGTAAAAAAGCAACCTGATATTTTGCAGTTTTTGTTACTAAAAATAATAAGTTTTCAGTTGAAAAAAAAACGAACAAACAAATAAATCGTGTTTTTAGGGTTCCGTACCTTAAAAGGAAAAAAGGAACCCTTATAGGATCACTCGGTTGTCCGTCTGTCCGTCCGTCCGTCTGTCAAGACCCTTTTTCACAGGGATTCGTGAATGTATCAAGTTGAATTTTATATTGACTCTGGTCTAGGGTCCCTTGCAGCTGTAAAAGAATCATACTTCTAAGTCCTCGCAATCAAAAGATACGAACGTTTAAATATTTGCAAGGGGAATGAATACTAAAAGTATACCTACTTTTGCGCATAGTGACAGGTTGTCAGCCCATCGCCTAAATTACAATACTGAAACCCTCGCATCCCTTAGCTGATTTTTACAGCATGCCCGGGAGGAGATGCAGCTGGCACATTCTATGTTTTTCTATCACTTACAGTCCAGCATGGAAGTAAAAAGGGTGGAATGGTGTAAAAGGGGAAATTCCACTTAATTCAACAACTTCAGCGTCCCCGCGAGGAAAATCCGATGTTTTCATGTTTTAGTAAGAACAACGAGAGAAAAACAAGAGCAACTAAAAGTGTTTTCAAACTATTTATCATCTCATAACGCCGCGAAAACATCGTCTCGGTTTTAGGGTTCAGTAACTAAATAATACTGACCACAGAATACTGACAATGAAAGTGTAAAAAAATTAGCTGACCAATTTTTTTTTATATATTCTCCCGTTTGGGAAGGCGAAGAGCGTGAGCCCATGCAGCCTAGTCTTCAGAGTTAGCTGACCAAACAGGTTAGACCGCACTAGCGCGTAACTGCAGCGGAGCGACGCGGCACTGCTGTGCAGCGGCGCGGCAATGTCACTTCATACATCTTTGTCGCGCCGCGCCGCGCCGCGTCGCTCCGCTGCAGTGCGGTACGTCTCATAGATTGCGGCAATATGTCCCCCCGCCAGACCAGTTGTACCATTTGACAGTACCATTGATGGTACAATTTACAACAAATGTCCCAATTGTACCATTAATGGTACACCCCGTACACCTGATCTCAAATTGTACCGATTTGTCCCAGTTGTACCCTAGTACTATTTTATATTCTGTAGTTGTACCATTAATACTAATGAAAAAACAAAACAAACGCGGGGTAGTCATAGCGTCAGAGACCTTAATTATAGAAATAAGCTTAACTTTTTTCAGGCCTCACCAATAAGAAGCGCATAATTTTAATCTCATTAAGTAAATCACTCGCGTAATATAAATTAATTCTCCACCAGAGTTGTAAATGCGCTCCCGGCTTAGTATACACAGGTGTAGTCAAATATGAATGATATACGACGACAGCGCGCGGAGACAGCCAGCGGAATAGGCCAGGGGTACGCGTCAGATTATTCGTCTCATTCAAAAAAAGCGACCCCGAGTTTTTGCCCGAGAGCTACGCAGTCTGGGTCATACACACAAGTCAACACATTTTTTTTTTGTCTATTCATCATCACCATAGCCTGCATCAGTCCACTGCACAAAGCCTCTCCCATGGCACGGCATAGGTCACTCTTGAGAATATAAACGCTCGGAAATCCTAATCGCATTCAGCATAAAAGTCGAATATGGTTTCGGAGGTAAGTTTTACAAAAGAAGAATGTAAAACATGCTGTTCATATACTGTTTAATTCAACGCGGCATGATGCTGAGTTGAGAGAGGGATTCATAAAACGCTTCTATGGCAGATGTGACCAGCCCACTGCCACTTCAGCCAACTTTTGTCTATTATGTAACAATATTTTCTCCGTCGACTCCTGGCCCATACGAGACCAAGTGACTTAATATAGCGTGACTGATGCGATACATCGTGTACTGGGACACAGGGGAACATTTGATTTAATGTAACAGAGGAGGAGAAGACACACTTCGCAAATTTGATCTCGAAGCTCTAGTTTACTTTGTGTTAAGTTAAGCATAAGGTTGTAGTTTCAGCTGCAGATGCAGATTAGATTATACTAGCTGAGAAGAAGATAGGCATGTGTCGGTGAGTTACTTAGGCCCGTATGTATAATCAGCTCTTGAGACTGACAGCGAGTTTGAGTTTGTATCAGAAATGTCATTTCAGTACAAAATAACCTGTCAAATCCATACTTAATTTTGCTATCAATCTTGAGATCGCTTTATAAAAAACTGAAAATAAATTAAGTTGCCTACTACCTATATATTGTGTACCTACTCCATGCTACTACTTACTTTGATCTATCTCGTAGGGTTCAGCCAGCGTTTGCAATGTAAGCGCAAAAAAAAATGAGTTTATTTACGACATCACATTAGAAACCTCTAAAATTATCAGTGTTTCTCTACTAAATTATGCATGTATCTTATACATATAAACCTTCCCCTTGAATCACTCTATCTATTAAAAAAAAAAACGCATCCAGATCCGTTGCGTAGTTTTAAAGATTTAAGCATACATACAGACATACATACATACATATACAGACAGCAGCGGGGAGCGACTTTGTTTTATACTATGTAGTGATGATAGTGATAGTGATAATAATAGCATTATGAGTGCTAAAATATCCTCAAAAATGTATGCAGGGTAGAATAGCAACTGGAACATTCTATGGTTTTCATCGCTCTGGGTCCAGCGTGGAAAAAAAATACCTGGGTAAAAACCTGTTCATAAACAAAGGCAATCAGGTGAAGACAATTCAGTAAGTTAATAACTTAGGGTAGGTATTATACTGTGGGGTAATATCATGAAACTGTCACTCATACAACCACCGCCGTACGGTGATATTTCAAACAATCTCACCAACTAGTCGCTGGCGGTCGCTCACAGTTTATAATTCATACCAGTGTGTGGTGTAGAGTAAAAGATATAGCGGTGGTAGGTATCAGATCAGCTGCTGCGAGCACCCAGACTTTTTTCAACCAAAAATATCAACTGGACTAAAAGACAAACTTAAGTTTGCTGAAATTGGAGACGACTACAAAAATAAGTTTATAATCTTTTTTTTGGTGATATTTGAACAACAGTTTTTAGATTTTTTCCTTTGATTTTGCTATTAGACACTGTTTCCTTATATGTTTCATGATTGCAGGTCCACGGGAAGTACCCTGTAGGTTTTTGCATTAGATCACAAAAAAAGTATACTTTTAGTATTTGTTCCTCTTGCATATATTCAAACAAACGTTCGTATCTTTCACGAATTCTTGAAAAAAGGGTCTTGACAGACGGACGGATAGATGGACAGACTGACAGACGGACAACCGAGTGATCCTATAATATTTTTCCTTTTGAGGTACGGAACCCTAAAAAGGGTACCATTCACAGTTTGCCAGGTTCCATACAAAACGTCTTTCATCTGAGACGTTACATAAGACAACTTTATTCTTTATCCTATAACTTGACCCTTCACCACTGCAACTGACCCTCGGGGATCAGCACAACCTAACTTAGAGTGGGGCCATGGAGTGGGGGAATTAATTATACATAAATTAATTTAACTTGAACCACCGACACCGCCCTATACACGTCCTGACCTATTTAGTGTCACAACATGCCAGAATTATAGGAGTTGAAACGAGGCGTGAGGTAACCTAACTAATATTTTAGCTTTCGACGTGACTAAAGTCTAGACTGAAACTACATTCAGGATATTTTATAGGTCACTCAGAATTTTATGTAATGTAATCTATACTTTCTTGTTGATCCTATTTCTCGTTCAATGTTATAACGAGGAAAGATTTGTATTGAAATGAGAACTTCTTTAGCGGCGTTGTGCACTTTTTGGGATGGGTAATAGTATATTATGCATCGAGGGATTAAAGCAGTGTCTAACGTCACGGGCAGCATATTGAATCCTGAGCGGAATGAAGGATTCTAGGATTAATTCACGAGCGTAGCGAGGGAATTAAATATTTAATTCCTGAGCGAAGCGAGGGAATTATAACAAGAATCCTGAATGTAGCGAGGGATTCAAGCCTGCCCATGGCGAAGACACTTTTATTCCCGAGGAGCATACTATGCTTTATACACCTACTGCGCAGATTTCTTATACGGCGGTGGACGCATGTATGATAATAGAGCTCAGAAATATACTATAGCATGTAAAATTTATGGGTAAATATTGAAAACATACCAGAAGTAACAGATCCGTTCACAGTCCACACCACAATCCACTACTTATTTTTCCAAAAAGGCAATAAATTGATCATATTTATTCGTATTTCAAATATTCGACTTATAGCAAAATAGTATAGCTATAGTCAATAGGTATTATATCGTAATATTTTTTGGGGTCAAAATATTAATTTTACTCGTAAATTTTCGGAATGAAATTCAAAATCATGAAAAACTTTAGCAAAAACCAAAGAGTAAATTAACAAAAAAAAAACGCGTTTTCTTTTTTTTGGTTATTTTTTTACACAAAGCAAAGAGCACATACAGTTAACTAGTCATACAGCCTTTTTACACTCGCCGGGGGGCGCAGATGGCCAGTGTAGCAACATTTTAATACACACTCAGCCATACCTTTTTTTTTCAGAAAATTATTTTCTTTGAATTTCAATTGACATTCCAAATTCAAATCTCATAATAACCCTTGGTGCATTAAGGAATTCAGTACAACTTTAAATCCCTTGGGATTAGTGTCCTGCTTTAAGGGTATGTTTCCTGACATATTATAGGTACGTTAAGGTGCAGTGGTGTATAAAATATATTAAACTCGCGTCATCCAGAGTTCTTCTTTCGAGAACTTCTTTAGCGGCGTTGTGCACTTTTTGGGATGGGTAAAATATATTAAACTCGCGTCATCCAGAGTTCTTGACCTCTGGTCACACACAAATTGTATGCAAACGGAGGCCAGGCAAGAGGAAAAGTAAAATGGTCGATCTGCGTCATCCAGAGTTTTGTACCTCTGGTCTCATACAAATTTGTATGCAAACGGAGGTCAGGCAGGAGGAAAAGTAAAATGGTCGGTCTAGGTTTCGATCGAGTCTACCGTTAATGTTCAAGTTCTCACTTCTGCCGGCATCCCGGAGTGCAACTCGTATTTTTGTATGTGTGTATGTTTCTAACGACTCAACTCAAAAACAGTTGGACCGTTTTCAAAAATTCTTAACCATTAATAGAAAGCTACGTTCGTCCTGAATAACATACGCTACTTTTTACCGCGGGAAAATATCTGATTCCCACGGGAAATCTCATTAGGCTGCGGGTGAAACTACTCCGCAAAAATACAATAGAATCAATTTCAATTAGTTTCAAAAAGCTTAAAAACAAACAAGAAAGTAATTTTTATTTTACACATCGCAATAATTTTTTGTCGGAAACTGATAAGTTTCAAACTACTCCGCAAAAATACAATAGAATCAGTATTTCAATTAATTTCAAAAAGCTTTAAAACAAACAATATTATATAACTTTCTTGTTTCTTGAAACAAAAGGGAAAAGAAATAGAACAGCTTACAAATATATAGGCCAAGCCTTAGCAAACCTAAAATATTACGAAAATAGCAATGAAAACTCACCCCACCGTAAACCAGTATTTCCATTCTAAAAAGGCCTCACCATCCAATAAATTTATTGAGGCCTAAAGTCAATGGATTGCCCATAGAATGAGGTTTATTGAACAAACTGGGTAAAACCAATCAACCACACATCATGAACCAGTGAGGTCGAGAGCCCTTCAAAGCATACGATAAATAAATAATTATAAATATCATTAATTATTCCAGCGATATATTATATCCAATTTTCCAACCTGCGTAGCATTTTCGAACAAAGAACAGCATAGTATCAATCCTTGCTAGTTAGTTTCAGCTTTAAGCTCGCGTTCTAAGGTTGATAATTGAAAAGCAAATGCGAGACATCCGCCATTTTGGAATTTTCAAATTTGGAACAGAGGTGTTCCATCATTTCCCTGTGCTCAGTTTGCGACTGAAGCTCTCGCCGTACGGGGGTGTTGAGCTTTTTGCTGTATAAAGCGCATTTCTCTGCGTCGCGAATTCTCTGTAACTAAAACTTACAGTGAAATTGTTTGAATTTGAACTTAAAGTGTGAATATTTTCATTGTTTTGTGAACGAAGAGTGAAGTTTAATTTATTTAAAGGAAGAAACATTTCTTTTACTTAGCCGACAATTTCAGAAGATTATTTAGAGAGGTAAGCTTAGGTATCATCTCTATTCAAGTATACTTTCCTTAAAGGTTAACGAAACGCGCTTGTAAGAGCCTTAACAAAGGGGTTTCCTTAGTATTAAGTCCTTTAAAACCTCAATATAAAGGTACGAAGTATTTATTTTAGCTTGTTCAATTTACCTTTCCGCAGTTCGGCGCAAAGTTTTTAAATAATAAAAAGCAGATGTTTGTTTTGTTTTTTTTTTAACAAATTGTCTGATCGAGGTGGTCATTTTGTATGAAAAAGCAATTTTTTTTTCATTTCCTGAAAGAAAAACCTGGTGGTAGGTTGTTCAGTTTCGTTGACTGAGCAATCCCTATAAGTTTGCGGGACGCTGTCCCTTACACCCCGTATATAATATTGATTTCATAATTCATGATTTCATACGACTCATCATCATCAGCCACAACAGTCCACTGCTGGGCCTCCCCGGCATTGGGGGTATATGCCATACTCACCACGCTTGGCAGGCGGGTTGGTGAGCGCAGTAGAAGTTTTCCATTCACGGGGAACGCTGCTGCCTATTCCCTGGATTTATCCAAACACCCGCAGGAAGTGATGGGGTGTTGCTATTCTAACCCGGAACCGGAACCGGAACCACACGGGCAACTTCATACGACTAACATTAATTATTAGTCTAGTATCTATTCACTCACGGTCTCTAATTAATTAAAACCTCTGATGTGTTGATTACAATCTTCAACTATAATTATTAATTAAGATTAGGAGCAAACTTAGTTGTTTAATGTACAGTCATGCCTTTATACATTATGGGGTAGGTAGGCAATAATACCGGTCTCGTATTTATAAAGTGATCTCAAGATTGAGAGCAATGTATGGATTTGGCGGGTCGTTTTGTATTGAAATGACATTTCTGATACGAACTTAAACTCGCAGTCACTCTTGAGAGCTCATTATAAATACTTAGGAACTAAGGCCCGTCAGCATTCAAGAGTGACAGTGAGTTTAAGTTCGTATCAGAAATATCATTTCAGTACAAAACGAACTGTCAAATCCATACTTAATATTGCTCTAAATCTTGAGATCAATTTATAAATACGAGCCTTAATTATGAATCTCAATAGCAAGTACTGCTAGAATGGTGCACATCTGCAGTTAAAACATAGTAATTTAAGTTCTGAATCCCCCAGGATTCGAACCCGCACTGCCCGAACCGCAACTAAGCTCCCACTTTCAAGTTGGAGCGTCGAAGCAGTCGCTACGTACCTACTTACTGAGACTGAGACAGAATTGATTAGTTTTCGAAATGTATTAATTTTAGTGATTTGTAATATAACTGCCTCCGTGGTCTAGTGGTCTGAGCCATTTGCTTACGATCCGGAGGTCCTGGGTTCGATTCCCGGGGGGTGACACAAAGTTCATATTTGTCAATTTATCACTTTGTGAGGTTTTCCCCAGTTTGGTTAGGACATTGCAGGCTGAATCACCTGATTGTCCGAAAAGAAAAAGGATTCCGTGCTTCGGAGGGCACTTTGATAGTGGTCGTTACTGAAACCATGTCAGAGGCCTATAGCTGAGCCTAGGCGGTTTAAAAACTCTGACAGCAGGGTTTATCGGGTCGTTGTTCGACTCATTACGACTTATTTTGTATCAGTATAGTAAGTTTAAACCTTTAGGACCATTCGGTCGCCTTCTTAAAATGTTGACTTCCCAAAAAGTTGAGTTTCCTAAAATGTTGAATCCTAAAATGTTGACTTCGCAAAAAGTTGAAAAGTTTATAATCAATTAATTCAGCTTTCGTTTCATCTTTGTGTAGGTACAACTGAAAATCTCATACTTCCCAATCAAAATCGTTTAATGAGTTTACAAACTCTTTCCAAAAAGCCAATTAGTATCGAATTGCAAACAAATATTTCATTCTGCCTCATCGACGGTAAAACGAAATTGCATGGTATTTCCAACAATAATTCCGTCGCACAATTTTAAAACACAGTAAGTGCGATTTGGTAGTTCGCTGCAAATCGCAATTTAAGTTTTTATTCTTATTTTTTTGGTCACGCTCTTATTTTTAACATTTAGAAAAGATAAACAAACTTTTCTGGTAGAAAAAATTAAGCAGATTATGATTTTAATACTAAATAGATGATTTTTTAACATTTAAGGGGTAATTATATTATTACTGAAACAATCATAATAAATATCAAGAAATCATAAAAAAAAAAAAAATTTGTTTCTAGAGTAGATAGCAAAAAACGGGTTTTTGATTTGAGAAGATAAAAATTTTGCGATTCCAGAAATATAATAATCCGAAAATTGAAAAAATGCACTTACTGTGTTTTAAAATTGTGCGGCAGAATTATTTTCCGCCGCTCTCGCTGAATTGACAAATTCCAAATAAACACATAAAAATGAATATAACTTACTTTTCATCGGGTCGTTTTACGACCGAATTAAGCTCTGTCGGAGTTTTTGTTATTTGTTTTTGTTTTTCTTTGTTTGTGTGGTAGAAATGCGTGAAACCCTGTCCTAATAAAATACAACCTACTTATTGGTTGTGGCGACTAATCAAAATCAGTCCACATAGACTTTACAAATAAAAAGCCCAATTATCATCCGATTAAGATAAATGGCCACGTTATACAATACGAAAATACAGCGGTTGTTTACCTTCATATTTACTAGGTTCATCATAAAAAATAAAAAAAAGTAATTGAAACCAATTTGAACAAAATATTATCCAAATTGTACCAACGTTGGCCGGTAGCCAAGGAAACTCCGGGACTGAGTTGGTAATCGAATAACTGACGATCTACTGTGTTTACAGAACATTAAATAATATTTACTGTATAAGTAATATTTTAAATAAACTACATACATACATACATAAAATCACGCCTTTATCCCAAATGGGGTAGGCAGAGCGAAAACGACCTAAATAAGGTCGTCCCGCCACGTCTGACAAGTTTTGAGGGCTATTAATTACAGATGATTATGTAGGAAGTGTATTGCTTTAGTGACGGGTTGTCAGCCCATCGCCTAAATTGCAATAATTGAAACCCTCGTATCCCTTAGCTGGTTTTTACAGCATGCCCGGGAGGAGATGCAGCTGGCACATTCTATGTTTTTCCATCGCTCCCAGTCCAGCATGGAAACAAAATAAACAAACTACAGGGTCATTTTTAGTCCTCCATGCTGGATTGTTAGCGATAGAAAAAGTCTTCCATGCAATGCCATGACAGACAAACATAGAATGTTCCAGCTGCCCTTCCTCCCGGGTATTTTGTAGAAGTCAGCAAAGGGGATTTAATTGCCTCCGTGGTCTAGTGGTCAAATCCATTAGCTCACGATCCGGAGCTTACTATTACACCAGGGTTCATAGGGTCGATCGATTCGAAACCCTCACGACAAGAGAAGAGACCCATCATCATCGTTATGTCAGTTAGACGTGCCTCCCCTAAGAGGGGATATTTGTCATACCCACCGCTTTCAGCAAGTTTTCCATACATACATACGTATACATACATAAAACCACGCCTTTATCCCTAATGGGTTAGGCAGAGCAAAAACGACCTAAACCAAAGGTCGTTCCGCCACGTCTGACAAGTTCTGAGGGTACATACATACATAAATCTCGCCTTTATCCTTAATGGGGTAGGCAGAGCAAAAACGACCTAAACATAGGTTGTTCCGCCACGTCGTGAGGGTTATTACACAGATGATTATGCTATCGTGACGGATTGTCAGCCCATCGCCTAAATTGCAACACTGAAACCCTCGTATCCCTTAGCTGGTTTTTACAGCATGCCCGGGAGGAGATGCAGCTGGTACATTCTATGTTTTTTCTATCACTCCCAGTAAAACTTTTCCACGAAAATACTGCACCGATATTTTTGTGTTTGTTCGTTCAACAGCGAGCAAGAAGTACTTTAAGATAATCGAATGAACTGCGAATTGAAGGTGTTTGTCTTGTGAAAATATGGTGGGAAACTATTTTAGTGAGGAGCTTCATTCTACAAGTCTAGTGCTTTTAAAAATAGTTGTTTTTAGAAAAGTCTACCTCAGGTGATCTATGGTCTGAGCCATGGGCTCACGTTTTTTTAAACGTGTCCATATCATAGCATGACAGATTAATTCCTTTTCGGAAATCATTGGAAAATCACCATCATAACGATATTTTATTCGCGTGGTCAAATCAAAATGGCTTCCACGTAAGCAGGAGCTTTACAACCGCCCCAATCATGTTATTACAACCAATAAACCGCTGGTTATTATTTTACGGAGGTAATATAGTCCTCCCAACCAATTTTGGGTGACGGCGGCCAATCTCCCAGAGATCGGCCAACTGCGCGGGACCTCACTAAGTATGGCATATACCCCCAAAATTTGGGGGGGGCCATGTTGGGGGGTGATGACAATTTTCATGAAACAAATTCGAAAGACTTTATTTTTGCTAGAACAATTTAGGGACTGCAGCGGTTTGATTATGTTAAGCAAAATATTTTAGAAGAATTTGAATTAAAAAATACCCAATTCATTGGGAATTTTTCATTTATTAAAAGGGCAAAAGGCAAAAAGGATCATACCATTCTTTACAATATAATATAAGGATTTTAATAAATCCTTAGTTCATTGAACTTTAGTCTATTTTTATACTGTTTTATTAAGTTTTTTTGTATTAAAAACTAAAAATAAAACAGCATTACATGATACGATAGTTTTAGCACAGCGAATAAAACGCCTACCTATTATAACATATTACACCGCGGTCGGGCTTAGGGCGAACCAACTATTTGGTAATTGGTTGACCATGAGTCGGCGAAAACTTAGCTTATACGTCATCACCTTCTATATTACTTGTAGTGTAATATTTGTAGTGTAATAGTGGCAATAAGGTGTTACAAAAAAGGCCTTTCATTCGATAATTCTTTGTGACTCTCCATTCAAAAGCAGCCAGTATGACTTTTATGATAATATGTTTCTATCCAGCCGCAAACAGAATATGCGCATTCATCATCATCTCCCTAGCCTTATCCCGTATCTAACGAGGTCGGCTACCTAACCCTACATACATACATATACTCACTCCTTTATCTTTAATGGGGTAGGCCGAGCGTACGTCTGACAAGTTTTGAGGGTTATTCCAGATAGATTTGTATATTGCTATAGTGATGGATTGTCAGCCCATCGCCTAAATTACAATACGGAAACCCTCGAATCCCTTAGCTGATTTTTACAGCATGCCCAGGAGGAGATGCAGCTGGCACATTCTATGTTTTTCTATCACTGCCTGTCCAGCATGGAAGGCTACCTAATCTAAGGGATTAAACGAGGGTACTGGTTTTAACACAGAGCGACTGCCATCTGACTTCCGCAACCCAGAAGGGAAACCAGACCCAATCCTAGATAAGGCTTTTGCCAGGTTAGTGGCCAACCCAGCTGTCAGAGTTTTCAAGCCAAGTGAATAAGTCCGGCTGAATGATCCCAACAAAGCGGTGGTAGGCTCCGCAAGGGGCCGCCTGGCTCGTGACCACCCTCTCACCGGAGTCCAGCGCCAAACAGCTTGCTGTGTTCCGTCGGTGCTTGAGACTACCAGTGCCTTAACATGCGTCTTCTGGATTAGATCGCTCCATCGTCGACTCTGTCACGGTCATCGCTGACCTTTGTGTCTAGAGTCAAGAGCTAACCCATTCCAAGTAAAAAAAAAATGATTCGAAGAAAAGCACAGCTGTCATACTTTTAATTAATTTGAAGCTATTTCAAATTACTTTTACTGAAAGTGATAAAGGAAATAAAATAGCAAATATTTTCTGGATACATTTGTCTTTTACGATGCAAACGACATTAAACTTCACAATGAAAATTTACATTTGCACTGTAAACGAGTAGCTGGATCACGCGAGCGAAAGATTTTAATTGTCATACATATTCAATATCGTATTTTGTGATGTGAAAGAAATTTGACACAAAACCTGTTAGTATAGAGGTTGCTCAGCTCATGATACCTTTTTTTCTTTAACGAAATATTAAAATTTTTACCTACATACATAAAATCACGCCTTTATCCCTAATGAGGTAGGCAAAGCCAAAAAAATCTAAATGAAGGTCGTTCCGCCACGTCTGACTAGTTTTGAGGGTTATTATAGATGGATGAGGTTGTCAGCCCATCGTCTAAATTGCAATACCCTGAAACCCTTAAATGCTGGTTTTTACAGCATGCCCGGGAGGAGATGCAGCTGGCACGTTCTATGTTTCCTATCACTCCCAGTCCAGCATGGAAGTTAGGATTTTTAGTGAATTGAAAACAACATTTCGGTGTAATGCAAAAGCTAGTAGGTAAATGCTTCTTGTATTTGCTCTGCCTACCCTATAAATAACGGTTAAATGCGTGATTTAATGTATGAATGTATTAGGTAAATTACATTGTTACACTTTGTAATCCACTTACCCGTTGCACTTTCACTAAGATGTACTATCGCCACACTAAGTACACAAATGTACTGACACAGTATAATTCATATGACGACGTACGTCAGACTCATATATTATACTGTGGTACTGACGTGCACATGCACATTGCACATAGTACACAAATGGTATTAACGTGAACACTAAAGCTAAGCAAACATGGCGATGAGTAGGTTCTAGAAACACTTTGGGTAGGGATGTGATCATGTGTAACAAACAAGTTATTTAAATCAGGGTTCGAGGATATATATCACAGCGGACATATGAAATTCGAAAACCGAAAAACACATTGGTACGTGGTGGGATTCGAACCACGACCTCCTGCACAGAAGGCCGCGGCCCTATCCACTACAAACCATCCGGGCATCCCGCACCTATCGAAACGCAGCCTTATTAAGTTTACAATAGGCTATCTGAAACCTCATTAGTTCGAGTTGAATTGAGATCTCATTTGAAACCCCAAATAGTGTTTGCCGTGGGCCCCATTGTTCTTAGACAAACAAACATGGTTGGACAACAGAATCCATACCAGGTGTAAGGGACAGCTTCCCGCAAACCGATAGGGGTTGCTCAGTCGACGAAACTGAATAACTTCCACCAGATAATTATTTCTAAATAAAAATCCTATACGAAATTACCACATTGATCACAGCTAATTTGTATGGAAAAGCCTTTTCTTTCATTTCCAAAAAGAATTTACTGGTTGAAGTTGTTCAGTTTTGTTGACTGAGTAACCCTATCAGTCTGAAAGAAGCTGTCCCTTACACCCGGTATAGTTTATGTAGTCTACAGGTACCTAACCTAATTAGCATTGATGAAATTAACCATGCATTTAGTTGGTTTTGAATAATATGAATATTAAACTTCCATTCTAGACTGGGAGCGATAGAAAAACGTAGAATGTGTCTGTAAAAACTAGCTAAAGGATTCGAGGGTTTCAGTATATTATAATTCACGCGATGGGCTGACAACCTGTCACTACAGCAATATACAGATCTATCTTAAACAACCCTCAAAACTTGTCAGATGTGCGTGGCAAAACGACATGGGCGTTAAAACGTGATGTTGACGTTCTGCCCACCCAATTAGCGATACAGGCGTGATATTATGTATGTATGAATATAAAAGCGTCTGTTGCATAGCAAAGCAGTAATTTTCAAGCGTAATTTTGACTGCCTCCGTGGTCAAGTGGTCTGAGCCATGTGCTCACGACCCGGAGGTCCCGGGTTCGATTTCCGCGGGGGGACAATGACTTCGTGTTGTTGTTTCTAGTTTGGTTAGGACATTACAGGCTGATTACCTGATTGTTCGAAAAGTAAGATGATCCATGGTGTCGGATGGGCATATTAAAGTCGGTCCTGCACCTGATTTCTCTCTGGTCGTGTCAGTCAATCTGTCCCATCAGAATAAGAGATTGAAGGAATAGAGAGTACACTTGTGAGTTGCGCAAACACGTGGGCACTAAAAACTAGTTCCGCGCCATTGACCGATCTCTGGGAGAGTGGCCGCCATCACCGGAAATTTATAGTGCCTACTTGTGTTAGTAGGTAAAATTTTATAACTTTAATAACATTTGATATACCCAATTACTATGTGATATGAAACAATACCCAATTACGATAACATTGTTTAAAACTTTGAATAAGATCTTTGTTCTTGAAAATTGGAATTAGATTAATGGACGCCAAGTTTAGGGCTACACTAAGGAATATAATAATTAGTCCTGCGAGATCGGCCAACTACGCGGTACTAGTTTTTAGTGCCCAAGTGTTGGCGCAACTAGGTACTACAATTTAGACAAAAGAGGTGAAAGTTTTTAATAACCACAATTTCAATCCCAACAAGGATTCGTCAAGACAAAGTGTCTTTGCGCGGTAACTAGATGTACGAAATTACCGGTTTATGCTGACTTGGTACCTCAGATCTATATTGCATTGCAGTAGATACAGCAAGTCGACCTACTCAAAATTTGCAAACTCTCTGATTTATTATCAAAATTTTAAGACCAGCAATGGCCATTACTGTAGTTAAATAAGTGTTATAATTATATAGTCTACCCTGAAAATATTAAAAACACCGGACAAAATACTGCATGCATACCTACCTTCAAAGCAGTTAAATAATTAAAAAATACGCTTGCTTCTACACAGTTCTTAATAAAATAAGACGGTTTATTGAATAATATAAATTGAACATTCATAAACGATATCAAGAGTATGTGACATAGTTGAGCACGTTTTCTTTCTTAATAACTAAAAGTAGATAGTTCATTTAATGGGCGGTTTACATTGTTCAAGTTGTAAGTATAGTGCATAAGTACAGTTTTTAAGTTGAACCGTGTAAACGTCAATTTAAAAGCCAACTTATCAACTTACCAACTAGAATATAAGTAGGAACTATGGGCACTTGAACAATGTAAACTGCCCATTAGGTGAACTTGGACCTTGTACATTACACGTAACCGTTACACCTAAAAACATACATAAATAAAGTCACGCCTTTATCCCTTATGGGGTAGGCAGAGTGTAAAACGCCTGTAAAAGGCGCCTTCGCCACGTCTGACAAGCAATAAGGGCAAGTTAAGATTGTAGTGTGTATCGTTTTAGTGACAGGTTGTCAGCCCATCGCCTAAATTACAATACATTAACCCTGGAATCCCTTTTTCTGACTTTTACAGCATGCCCAAGATGAAGGGCAGCTTGATCATTCTATGTTTTTCTATCGCTCCCAGTCCATCGTGGAAGAACACAAGACACCTATAAATACACCTAAATACTTTCAACAATTGGCTACTTTCCAACTAGTCAAATCAGCAACTTTTTATGAAATGTCAAAAACGCTTTTTTGTATGAAAAGAGTAAATTATGACGTCACATTTTAGTAAATATTGACTAATCAAATCAATAACTTATATACTTTTAATTCGATTATTTAAATCGAAAAATGATGAATGAAATCCACAATATTTTTAGCCATTAGTTTTAAGTATAAACGTTTTGAATTTTTTAAGCTACCCAGTTTTAGGAGGTTGCGTTGTCTACTCCCATTTATATCTGTGCTCAGTATAATCCCGGGAGTTTCTTGTAACTGACTAAGTTGTTGTGTAGTTTTGCTTAATCTTGTCCTTTGGATTAGAGCTGGCAGTTTGTCTCTGAAAATTTTGTACCTACTTTTTCATAAGTGAGTCATAAGTAGGAGTTAGAATTTGTTCTTGTGGTGGGTTGGAATCTACCTCTTAGGCTCGTATTTATAAAGCGATCTCAAGATTGAGAGCAATATTAAGTATGGATTTGACAGCCCGTTTTGTACTGAAATGACATTCCTGATACGAACTCAAACTCGCTGTCACTCTTGAGAGCTGATTATAAATACGGGCCTTAGTGGTCATCCCCGAGAAACGGCAACTCAGGCTTGCCTGAGAATAAGTCCGGCTGACTTATCCCAACAGAGCGGTGGTAGCCTCCGCAAGGGGCCGCCTGGCTCGCGACCACCCTCTCACCGGAGTCCGGTGACAAACAGCTCGCTGTGTTCCGTCGGTGCGTGAAAGTGCCAGTTCGTAGTTTTTGCTCTGCCTACCCCATTAGGGATAAAGGCGTAACTATATGTATGTATGTATATATGTAAAATTGTAAACTTCCTTTTTACTTTGTAAGATAAAGCAGAGATCGTCAAAGTTAACAATGTAAAATGTTACATGCAGCTTTTTGTATTCATGTTGGCTTGACTATGTTTTTTTTTATAGATTTTTTTTTAGAGTCAACAAAGCGGGACATGTGTTTAATTATAGTATCTGGAGTACTACCACAGAAGAATAACATACATACATACATAAAATCACGCCGTTATCCCTATTGGGGTAGGCAGAGCAAAAATGACCTAAATAAAGGTCATTCTGCCACGTCTGACAACTTATATTTTTCTTTGAAGTAAAACCGTTTAGTAAGTAACCAAGGAATCAAATTTCAATATTTTTGTTTGTTCGTTTACTTAATAAACTTTTCATCTCATTTCTTCGCCGGAAGTAAAATCTAAGGCAATATTAATTTCGTTTACTCAAGACTGTTCTCAGAGAGTAATTACAAAGATAACTGCCTCCGTGGTCTAGTGGTCTGAGCCATGGGCTTACGATCCGGAGGTCTTGGGTTCGATCCCCAGGGGGGGAACACAAAGTTGATATTT
>JARACY010004129.1:0-28638 GCA_029255725.1 Scrobipalpa atriplicella | reverse complement strand
TGTGAAGATATGTCATTAACTATAGTAAAGGGCTCAAAAGACGTGTATTTACAAGAGAGGTGCAAAAAGGAGTAATCGAGAAAATTAAAAACGAAAATAGTTATGGCCGAATTAGTGAAAAAAATAAAATAAAACAAATTTTTATTTTGGCGCTCGATATTTTGGAAACGAAGAATGATATCAAAAATTAAAAAAAATAAAAACAATTTGAGTTTATAACAAAGACGATCGGGTTAAGGATTTGCACATTTAGCTTAACCTTAAGAGAAAAAAAGCGACTACTTAAACTAGCGATTAAAGACTAAGAAATTGTATATCCTGACGAGATCGCCAAAAATGCTTACAAATCCACCATTTCTTCCAGGGAGCAGCGTCTGCGTATTAACGTAGTAGGTACCAAAATATGTCTACCATGAAATAGTTGAAAATCGGTAATTAGTCAATACAGGGTGTTAATTTAATTGCGTGCCATAGTTTAGGGGGTGTTTCAGTAACGTCAAAGGAGCCCATAAAAAAATAAAAGATAATCCAATTCAAAAAATTTAAAATCCAAAAGTCGGTATTTATTATGATTCCAAGAGCTGCGTCTGGCTCTCGCGCTATAACCGAGCCCACGCGAGTCGCTACCACTGGTCGATAGCGAGCGACTCGCACGTGCGTCGCGCTCGCGCTTGTTTGGTTATAGCGCTGGAGCTACACGCAGCTCTGGAAATCATTATAAATACTTACCGACTTTTGTTTGTTTCTTTTTTTTTTTAGTTGAATTTTTTTAAAGGCTCCTTTTACTTTACTGAAATACCCACTAAGTTATGGCACGCAATTAAATTAGCACCCTGTATAGCACGGATGGCACACCCCGAATATCACAACTTAGCCGCATAGGGGGGTAGAGATAGGAAAATCGGTATGAAATCCGAAGCAATAAAAAAAAACAATAAAAACACATGCATTTTTTTTTTTAAATAGTCCAAAAATTTAGGCGTTTATGTTTTAGAAATGATTATTAAGGCTCGTATTTATAAAGCCATCTCAAGATTGAGAGCAATATTAAGTGCGGATTTGACAGTTAATTTTGTATTGGAATGACATTTCTGATACATACTCAAACTCGCTGTCAGTCTCGAGTGCTGTTTATCAATACGGGCCTTAAATATGAAAGCTCTATTTTAAATCCAGTTTTTTAGTTATAAAGAAAAAAAAAGATGTTTTTTTTTTCATGTTTTTTTTGACATTGTTATGAGATACCTACTTGTTTCAATTTTTGAACGTCACTAAAAATAAAAAAAAATGCTCAGGATAACAAAGCCAATGAGCCCAAATTTGGCTGCCTTAGCAATTTCCACGTGGGAGTTTCAATGGCTATCTGTCGGCTCCGTCATGAGACCCTCGTTGTACTAGAAACGTGCTTAAAATAACAAAGCCATTGCACCCAGGCTACCTTAGTACATTCCATGATGGAGTTCCAGTGAATACCTTCCGGCTGTGGTAATATAATATTGTATTGTTACCGGATTTACAGAAGTACCTGATACAAAATTTCAGCTTAATCGAACACCAGGGAAGTGGGTCAAATTTGGCGTGCAAGTTTTGAGTACAGACACACAGAAACCGGGACAAGTAAAACTAAATAAAAGCTTTTAAATTTTAATTAAACTAATTCACCTGAGTTCGATGCTCTCTAGGCAATATATGGAAGTGATAGTCTTTAGGCAAGGCTAAAGAGGCTGATCTCTGTTTGAGATCTTTAGGGTTGACTGCCGCCACATCAAACTCTTGGACAATATTCGCAAACATTAAAAACGTCATAATGATCACCAAAGTCTGACCAATGCAGGATCTTTTGCCAATGCTGAAGGGTAAGAAATGAGGGATATTTCTCTTGACAGAGTAAACTTCTTTTTCTTCCTCTTCCGTCTTGTCAATCGGACCTGTTCTTTCTTCGTCGGACTCCATGCCGCAGTCACATTGGGACTTGCGTCTGATTCTTAGCTTGCTGCGCTCTAAGAATCTCGTCGGGTCGAATTTTTCAGGGCTTTCCCAATATTTCTCTGAATTGTTCAACTCGTAATTGTTTATGAACACGATAGTACCCTTTTCCACGCCATAACCCGCAACAGCTGCATTTTCATTTGCCACGTGCGGAACGATGGGAGAGGAAGCGTATCGCAAGCACTCTAGTACAGCCGCTTCAGTGTAAGGGAGACTGTTTCGATCATGGAGATATACGGCTCGCTTTCCCTTAGTAACGCTGTCAATTTCGTTTTTAATATTTCTCCCTATTTCTGGATCTCTGGCTACAGCCATCAAACAATGCAAGACCAAGCTACCAACGGAGGAATGACCGCCAAGGAAGTCTTCAAGCATGGAGATTATTGTGTTCCGGTCGACAATAGGATCATCATGGGGCACTCGAAGCAGACTGTCCAAGTAATCTTTTTCGGATTCATCGATCTCCAGATTCGTCTCCCTTTGCTCAACGATTCTGGACAGGACGAAGGAACGAATATCTTGGGACCATCCGGAGAGTTTGTCCATGTGTTTATTGTAGAATGGTGCTAGCCAAGGCAGGAAGTCGACGGCATACCCCTGGTTGACCTCCGAGAAGATTTCGTCGAAGCGGTAGACGACTTTCTTGAATTCTGCGTCGGTGTCGGGGTCGAAACGGACGTTGCTCATGTAGTGGATGAACATGTTCATGGCGGTGGTCAGGAGGTAGGGCTTGAGGTTTACGGAGGCACCGGACTGGCGGGTTACCTAGAGTTGAAAAGAACGATATATATATAAAAAAAAACTATAAATGAATCCATTTCAAAGTAGAAATCAGTAGGTAATTAAAATCTATGTAAAGATTTGTAATCAATCGAATCTGTTAAAAACAGTACGCTTCTTAATACGTTCGCTTTATCGTCGACTCTGAGTATATGGCCATGATTAGAGCTGTTTGCTCGACTTGGCGAAGGCGCTGGCCATGCCTCTGTAGCGCACATAGATGGCACCACACCAAGAAACAACAGTCCTGAAACGTGGAATCGAAGTTTGAACGGCAATCTGCATATACGTGTGTGACAGCGTCCCGCAAACTGATAGGGGTTGCTCAGTCAACGATACTGAACACATATCACCAGGTCTTTTTTTCAGGAGATGAAAAAAAAATTTTGCTTTTCCATACAAATTGTCTGATCGATGTGGTCATTTTATATGAAAAAGCAAATATATTTTTTCATTTCCTGAAAAAAAATCCTGGTGGTAAGTAGTTGTTCAGTTTTGTTGACTGAGCAACCCCTATAAGTTTGCGGGACGACGCTGTCCCTTACACCCCGTATACAACTTCCAAACTTCTCCAGTCGGACTCCGGTCCCCTGGTCACAACACCCGACCAGATTACCCGCCTCCCATTCAACATCACTCGGCCAACTGGCCTCAAGGAAACGCTCCTAAACCTCCACTAGTCCAGGTTTAACGTATCCTATCATAGTTTGAAAAGACCTACAGTCGATTCCAGAATTCAATTCATATCAACCATATCAGAGGCCTAAAGCATTCACGAATGGGCGGTTTAAAAACTCTGTCAATCGTTGAATCGAAGACCTAGTCGATAATAGAAGAATAATACCAACCTGTTTGAGGGTCTGTACGAGCTCGATGGCCTCGAAGGTGGCGACGCTGCCCAGTCTGGCGAAGTTGTCTGTGTGCTGCTTGGGGTCGCAGTGTCGTCGACCCATGTTCCTTCTTTTCTCCTGGAGTTTGGACCATTCGCATAGAACTGAGGCTGGAAACAAGGAAAAAAATGGTTATTTTAGTGTGTTTCTTCCATGCTGGACTGAGAGCGATAGAAAAACATAGAATGTGCCAGCTGCATCTCCTCCCGGACATGCTGTAAACACCAGCTAAGGGATCTGAGGTTTTCAGTATATTGTAATTTAAGCGATGGGCTGACAACCTGTCACTACAGCAATATCTATCTATCTATCTTAAATCTATCTTAAACAACCCCTAAAAACTTGTCAGACGTGGCGGAACGAGCTTTGTTTGGGTCGTTGACGCTCTGCCTACCCCATTAGGGATAAAGGCGTGACTATATGTACGTATGCTAGAGTAAGCACGCATAGCTAAAATTTTCCCTTCAGCCGCTTCCATACGTAACCAGCTACGAAAAAGGAATATTTTTCGCTGTTTTGTAACCAGTGAGACTAATAAACACGATTTTATACCCTTTTCGTATTTTTATCATAACCAGCTATGAGAAAATACTTTATGCACTCGAATCAGTGAATCATCATTATCATGATTTCAGCCCTTGTTTACCCACTGGATTGACCGCCTGTGTGATGGATGGATCTTGGGCTAGCTTTTCCCGGCTGTCTTCACTCTCTAGTTGCGGGACGACCAATATTTATGCGACCTTCTTTTGACCACCACTCTATAAAACTCCACACCACCGGACATCACCACGTCACTTCATCACTTCTAACCACGTGCCCATCGCTACTCAAAAAAAATTCAAACTCAGAAAAAAAAACTTTAAGAAAATATCCTATTTTCGGCAATCTCTAGAATTGGGAATCCGTAAAATTGGGAAGCTGGGACATCAGCCTGTGTTTCATCAAGCTACAGGCTACAAGTTACAGGGATGAAAGCGGCAACTCCAACCTTTAGTCTATTATATTATTGAGTAAATTTGGTTGTACAGTTCGACCGCGACTTTTGTTCAGTCGGACAAATTGAGAACTACAAAATGCCAATTCTTTACTTGACTATAGCGCCGCTAGCAGCAGCTGTACAAAAATTGTGGTCGATTTGTATTGTATTTTAGGTGTATCCTGTCTGTCATTGTTCAATATGTACCTACTTATAAATAATAAAAAAAAAATTGTTTATTAAGGCAACTTGGACCCACATTAAATTTTAACAATAGATTTTACTGGTACATGCAACAATCAAAGTTAGTAATAAAACTATTGAAATAAAAGACTAATTAATTGGTTAAATTCAATTAAAAGCTGATAAAATTCTAGATTAAAAATTAAACAAAATCAAATCCAATTTAAATTGGCAGAATTAATACAATGTCAAATTAATCTAAACTAATGTCAAAATTTAACTACATAATTGCAATAACAAAATTAATATTATTAAGACCCGTATTTATAATCAGCTCTCAAGAGTGACAGCGAGTTTGAGTTTGTATCAGAAATGTCATTTCAGTACAAAACGGCCTGTCAAATCCATACTTAATATTGCTATCAATCTTGAGATCGCTTTATAAATACGACCCTAAAACTATTACTTAACCTCGTCATACACACATTTTGGCACGTGGGCCATACTGCAGTGTACAACGTACGTGGGCAGTCGAGCTGGCTCGCGATCATACTCAGAATGGAGTTGGAGCTAGCCCGGATCCTACGCAACAGGGACGCACCGCGCTTGCGCATGCTGGTGTAGAAACAGTCTACGCGCGCTAAATAATGACATTTAATTTATTAAATGTTGAAAATGTTGCCGCTTTTTCCCTGTAACTTCTAGCCTGTAGTTTGATAAAACTGGGCCCTGTAAACACTCAGTTGAATAAAAATACCTTCAAAATCGGTAAAAAAAACATTTCCTGCCTACCTCTTAAGTCATGTGGCGTAATTATTTTGTATCGTAACTTCGAGTATAAGTAGACTAGCTTTCCGCCCCGCGGTTTCACCCGCAGCTAAGAGTTTTCCCGTGGGATTGCGTTCCCGCGCTGTTCCTACCTTTAAAATTGACGGAATTTCAATACAAACTTCCATCCCCTATTTAACCCCCTTAGGGGTGGAAAATACAAAAACGCTGAAACACGTGTTCATTATTTTTTAATCTTTAGCCCAAAAATAAAATTGGAAGATCCTGCCACTAAAATTGTCGGAATTTCCATACAAACTTCCATCCCCTATTTAACCCTCTTAGGGGTGAAAAATACAAAAATGCGGAAACACGTATAAATTATTTTTTAATCATTAGCCTAATACAAAATTTGAAGATCCTACCTTCAAAATTGACGGACTTTCATACAAACTTCAACCCCCCTTTTTACCCATTTAGGGAGGGAAAATCCGGAAATCCTTTCTTAGTGGGAGGTTACGTTATAAGAGGAACTTGCTCTCTAAGTTTAATGATTCTAGCTTTAGTAGTTTAGGCTCTGCGTTGATGAATCAGTCAGTCAGTCAGTCAGTAAGAACAAACGATTTTATAAGTTTAGATAATACTCGGTCGAATAAAAGAACTTCCATCAAAAAGGGTTAAAAACGATCAAAATTAACTTTTCTACCCCCTAAGTAAGGTAACGTGATTACTTGATTCAAGATTCAATCATTTATTGCATTCATGGGTACATGGTGTTATAAATATAAAAGCGTCCACATGAACCCGGTTTGGGCACAGCAAAATAATTATCTTAAAAACTAAATTTATATAAGTAACATTTAAGTATATCACTTAAATATTATTAACAAATTATCCTAGGTTACAATCCTAGCAACACTCTGTCGAATAAAAAAGGTCTCATCAAAATCGGTTTAGTAGTTTTGGCGAGATGTGGTAACATACATACAGGCAGACAAAAATTCTTAAAAAAAAAGTTTTGATCTTGGTATCGTTAAATAATGCCTGTTGCAATTTTCAGTAACGTTAAAGGAGCCTATAAAAATGTTAAATAAAATCCAACTCTAAAAATCAAAAAACAAAGTCTGTGTTTATTTGATTGATTGGTTGATTCCAAGAGCTGCGTCTGGCTCTCGCGCTATAACCGAGCCCGCACGACACGAGTCGCTATCACTGGCACAGAATATATAAGCCTATGCGCACACAGGCGACAAAACAGTCGCGTGACAGTCGGATCTCTCTCTTGCACTCACGTGTGTAAAAGAGAGATCCGACTGTCACGCGACTGTTTTGTCGCCTGTGTGCGCATAGGCTAATAGTATCACTGGTCGATGCGACTCGCGCGTTTGCTTGGTTATAGCGCTGGATATAGCTCTGGAAATCATTATAAGTACCTACCGTTTTTTTTATTGAGTTGGATTTTTTTTACTGACTCCTTTTACGTAACACCCTCTAAGCTATGGCACGCAATTAAATTAACACCCTGTATATAGATAGATGACAATGGACATAAATAAAGAAAACTTACAATTATTCCTGTCTCCAGCGAAGAGCTTATTGTACCTCAGGAAGTTTGGTCGTCCACTGAAGACCTTTCCATTCTGGTTGAGCACCTCCTTGGTCAGCTCCAAGTTATTCACCACCAGGCATTTCGTGGAGCCAAGAGTTATACTGAAGATGTCTCCATACTCCTTAGCTAGCTCCGTAAACGCCTGGAAGGCCGATTCGTGTTTTCCGAGGAGGTGAAGACTTCCGACAACAGGTAGAGGAAAGGGTCCAGGCGCTTGAGGCAAGACTACAGATTTTTCTCCGTTATATTTGGACGATTTCTTGACGGTGGTCTTTTTGCTTTGGAATAAGAAGTACGCAAAAACGACGATGGCAACGATGAGTAAAACACTCATTTTTTGTTTCTATAAAAAAAACTTTTGTTCCGTGTTTACGCAACGCTGTGCGCGGTTTGGCGCGAGTGTGTGGCACAGTGCTGGATTCGCTGCGCGGGCGCTTATATAGCGGCCATATCGCACTAGTAATAAGATAACGACCGAATCAAAAATTGACAACTTTTGGTAAATGACAAAAGATATTTCTCTTTTTTAGAACATTATATGAAATTGCAATACAATTGGAACAACGAAGCGAAAATTAAATCTAAACATGCAGAATTAATCCTAAACATACATCCTATTAGATTCAGTACAAAATATTAATATATTTTATCATTTTATAATAACAAAAGATGTTTCATTAAATTGTTTTGAAATTGGTCACTATTTTACCAAAATATCAATTAATATTCTGCCTAATCTAAAAATAAGTTGGTATTTTACTGAACTATTAAAAGCCAAATATGACCGACTTTTAATCAAGTTAATTATTTGATTAAAATATCCTACAAGTAAAGTGGCTTATTTAAAAATGTTGTACTAGAATATTCTTATAGTTTAGAGTGCATGATAATGATAAGTGGCGAAATAAATGCTTATAACATTAAAATTAGTAATTATTAGTAAATATATTGAATAGTAGTAAGTAGTAATATTTCCTTGAATTTGTTTGCATTCTATGTTCTTTATAAAGAATCAGATAAAATAATTAATTTAGATTATGTAATAAAAAGAAAACAGATTTTAACAAAATTAATTTAAGACTAGGCTGTATAGGTGAAAATCTCGGAGAAAAATGACTTGGTTTATGCACTTGTTGTCATATCTACTATCTTTTAACTGATGCTTTAAATAGAATAGAGCATAGAATGCAAACAAATTCAAGGTAATATTATAAATTAACAAGTTTTATCCGTGCACTTTTAATTGCGTTTGGCTGCTGCCTTAGTATAGATAGAGACATTTAAAAACCAACTTTTTTGCCCTTGTGCATGAAGTTCAACTTTATGCTGCCTACACCCTGCACGAAGTACTTACTTACCTAGTACTTTTACGAGCATGAGAAGTGAAAAAGAGTTTTCATATCTGACTAACACTGGCACCTCTAGTCTTGAAACAGTGGCGGAAGTAAGCGACGTGACCCACTTTTTTTAGGGTTCCGTACCTCAAAAGGAAAAAAAGAACCCTTAAAGAATCACTCGGTTGTCCGTCCGTCCGTGTGTCACCAACCACCCTTTTTCTCAGGAACGCGTGACTGTATTAAGTTGAAGTTTATACTGAATACTTTAATCTAGGGTCCCTTGAATCTGTAAAAGTATCATACTTCTAAGTCCTCGTAATCAAAAGACATGAACGTTTGTTTGATAATTTGCAAGGGAACCTTAAGGGCCGCAATTATAGTTGAGAGACTTCCCCATACACCCCGTATAGTTGATTTTAACACCCTGTATAACTTCTCTATACAACCTGTAAAATTGATTTTTACACCCTGTATATCTTTTCTTACACCCCGTATAGTTTTTTTTAACACCCTGTACATCTTTCCTTTACACCCCGTAAAGTTGATTTTAACACCCTGTATAACTTTCCCGTACACCCCGTATAGTTAATTTTAACACCCTGTATAACTTCCCCATACACCCCGTATAGTTGATTTTAACACCCTGTATAACTTCTCCATACACCCCGTATTGTTGATTTTAACACCCTGTATAACATCTCCATACACCCCGTTATGACTGAACAATCCAAAATGGCGCAAAACACATGGCTGATACGCACTTAAGTCAACTCCAGACCACAATTAACTTATACGTGATTAGCGACCCATCTCGAGTGCGCGCCCGCGTTCTAAATTCGAATTATAATGTTTATAAATTGGAGCGACTCGGCTGAAGTCTGAGTCGTGATAGCGTTCCTAAGTAGGAACTAAAAATTAGACTGAGTAAGACAGGCGATTTAAAACTGTACATAAAATTTGAGTGACTTTCATAAATACAAGCAAGTATACTTTTTTTTGTGATCTAACCAAAAAAATGTAGTTTTTGGAATTTTTCCCTTTGATTTCCCAAATTTCAAGATTCTAGGATTCTAGGTTTCGTAAACTTACACATGTATTCTGGCAAATAAACATTTCTGATTCTGATTCCGGGAAGTACCCTATAGGTTTTGCCTTCCTCACGATTGAAAAACTTATAAGGTTGGCTAATAAAAATTATAAAATAATACGAGCAGAGTGCAGTGTCAGTAACATTTATTTTCTTATTGAATAGTAACCTAGGCAACCACCAGATTACCTCCCCAACCCTGTTGACCTATAATCATGAAATTTGGTAAGAAGCAGTGCCTGGTAGCACAATCAAAGGAAAAAATCCAATAACTGTAAATTTGTTCATATATCAAGAAAAAAAAAAGGTTTTTGTCATTACAAACTTATTATCGTAGTCGTCTCCCTATATCTAGTATGAGGACAACCGCAAAGTTAAGTTTGTGCAGTTCAATATTTTTGTGTGAAAAAAGTCTCGGTGCTCGAGGGAGGGTTCAATATTCTCTTTAAATACCCCCAAGTTGGTATGGAAGCCTTGGTGAGCGAGTCCGACTCGCACTTGACCGGTTTTTTATTTTAGAGTTTTGAGCTTCACTACATAATACATACATACATAATAATCACCCCTTTATCCCTAATGGGGTAGGCAGAGCGTAAACGACCTAAACAAAGGTCGTTCCGACACATCTGACAAGTTTTGAGGGTTATTCGGAAGGCCGTGTTGCTCTAAGTTCCAGATAGATCTGTATATTGCTAATAGTGACAGGTTGTCAGAATAAATAATGTTCATTTTAAATTTCTAGTCCGAGACAGGCGTGTTGAGCGGTTTCTAAAAATATATCACACAGTTACGACATTACAGCTAGCTGTTTTGTATTAAATAAAAAATCATAATCATATAATTTTTCCAATTTCTTTTTCATTATGTTAGATTTTGAGGATGTAACTAAGTCAGTTGGCGTATAGTTTAGAGAAAAAACATTCAGCCGGAAGAGCCCAAACTTGGCGCGTTTCGAAGATGAATGATTATCATTTTTTATATAATACAAAACAGCTAGCTGTAATGACGTAACTGTGTGATATATTTTGATCAACACGCACTTTCATTTGATATCCCACAAGATGGGTTTGAAAAACGGTAGATTGTAAAAACGAACATATAACATAAGTATATATAATAAACTATAGAGTTTATAATAATTAATTTGGGGTGGGATGGGATCTACCTCCTAGTCGTCCACCCCGGGCAACGGCAACACAGGCTTGCCTGCGAATAAGTCCGGCTGAATGATCCCAACAAAGCGCTGGTAGGCTCCGCAAGGGGCCGCCTGGCTCGCGACTACCCTCTCACCGGAGTCCGGCGCCAAACAGCTTGCTGTGTTCCGTCGGTGCGTGAAACTACCAGTGCCTTAACAGGCGTTTTCTGGGCTAGCTCGCTCCATCGTTGACTCTGTCACGGTCATCGCTGACCTTTGTGTCTAGACAAGAGCTAACCCATTCCAAGTAAAAAAAATAGCGAATAGTGATAGTGATAAAAAAACAACACTGATAGGACCTATCAGCATTACCTATTGCTGCCTGTCCTCTAAATAATAATAATATATAAACTCTTAATAATCGCACCAGGTGCAGCATATTTTCTTATCAAACTATCTTTAAGCTTGTAGGGTAAAGGATAGTGGCGTATCTACTTCGATAAGTTAACACGCGGCAAACATATTTTTGTCTCCTCCGGAACTACCTCCTAATATTTCACTTTTTTATGTTATACAATGGCAACCAAGCATACGGCCCACCTGATGGTAAGCACGTATATAAGCAGCACCGTAGCCTATAACAACTACTACTAAAGTGAAATAGCAGAGTGCGTTGCACACCGTGAGACCTAAAGGTGGAATATCTTTGTGCCAGTAATTTCACTGTCTCTCTTGCCCTTCAGACCGAAACACATAATAGTGCGAACACTTCTGCTTGGCGTCAGAAATAAGCAAGAGGGTGGCCATCCCTTTCTGTTCGCTCAAGACGGAAAATGACGGGTATTTTAGTTAAATCTGGTTTACACCGAATAGTGGCCACTATCAATAAAAAAATCCAACCTACTATCATTAAGCCTACAAAGTTAAAGTTGAGTAAACGAATAATAATTTAAAAGAAAGGAAAATTTTAATAATTCGAAAGCTTAAACTCATTTCATTTCATATCATAATAGCAACTAGCAAGTAATAAAAGCAGATATAAACACAATTCATAAATAAATTATAGTACGAGCCAGAAGGGCAGACTAAATCATAGTCAATCAATTTCGACCGCGAGACAGTAACAGACTAATTAAAAATCTAAACTGCCTCCGTGGCCTAGCGGTCTGAGCCGGAGGTCCCAGATTGCAGATTGTTCGAAAAGTAAGATGATCCATGCTGTCGGATGGGCATGTAAATAGTCGGTCCTGCGCCTGATTTCTCTCTGGTCGTGTCAGTCAGTCTGTCCCATCAGAATAAGAGATTGAAGGAATAGAGAGTGCACCTGTGTGGGGTTCGTCACCAACTGGGCCCCCGATTAACTCCTCCCTAGGGCGCAGTTGATAACTCACAAAATATTCAATTTTAAGTAGTCGTCAACTGCTCCATCCATTACTTACTTCCATTCTGGACTGGGAGTGATAGAAAAACATAGAATGTGCCAGCTGCATCTCCTCCCGTGCATGCTGTAAAAATCAGCTAAGGGAATCTAGGGTTTCAGTGTATTGCAATTTAGGCGATGCGATGGGCTGACAACCTGTCACTATGGTAATATACATAATTATCATCTGGGCGTCTATTCTACTCGAAAACGCTCGCCTCGCCCCGTCGAGTCGAACGCCGTTCGTCATAAGCTTGATGGGTCCCGTCAAATACAGTGTGAAAGTGAAGCAAGATAAGCGATCATAGACTACTATAGACTTATAAATAAACCTACTTCCGATTGATAATGTTTAATGCTAAGGTTTAATGAGATTGATTGATTGATGTTTACTCTGAAAATAATTCGACGTAAAAAAATGCCAAGTTTTCGATCATAAGCCTTGAAAAGTAGTAAGTGAATAGGTAAGATAATACATACATACTATCACGTCTGTATCTCTAATGGGGTAGACAGAGTGTTAACGACCCAAACAAAGGTCGTTTCTCGTTCCTCTACGTATGTTTGAGGTTTGTTTAAGATAAATCTGTATATTACAATGACATGTTGTCAGCTTCTTTATTCCCATTATCTGGGGTCGGCTCTCCTTGTCCGTCTTCTATATTCTCAGCCCATCGCCTAAATTACAATATTATACTTCAGCCCTTGCATGCTTTTATAGCCTGCCCGGGAGGCGATGCAGCTGGCGCATTCTATGTTTTTTTTTAGTATGCAAACTTTACTCTCGGTCCAGCATGGAAAGAAAAACAAGCTTTACGTGCTTTTCCCGAGTTACCAGCGAAGACAAAAATCTTTAATTCCTGGTAGGTACCTAACTAGAAAACGTTGCATCGTAAGGCCTTCACTCTAACACACTGTGCCGCCAGCATATTGTCGCCGGTCATGCCGCCAGCATTATCGCCGCCAGCCTGCCCGCCGGCAAGCCGCCGGCATGCCGTGCGATTCTCGCGCTGAATAGTTTTTAACATAAAACTGCACTTTATGTTAAAAGCAAAATATTTGGCACAGTGCTAGTTACATGACTAATTTTTCGTGTCTTTTATTGTTTAGCTGGGCTCTTAGGCTAACTCACCTCACCAGGTACTCCGAACCTTCGATTATTCAAGTTTTAATAATGTTTCCTTTATCTGCATACAAAACCTGATTCACTTGCTAATTTTCAGCTTTATAGGTTAACGGGAAGTACCAGTTCTATTTTGATAATCCCTATATGTGTCAGTCGGTGGGTGTCGTTTTCGCCTAACTTGGCATATTCATTTCATGATTCTAGCTTTAGAATCTGCGTTGATGAGTTCGTTAATCATTCAGTAAGATTTTACATTATCGTTCATTATTCTTTCGCTATATCTTTTTAAGTATTGATCCGAGAAGAAAAGTTTGTACCACGTTTTTGTACAAAATTTTATATGCATTTTTTAGGCCTTTGCAAGTTTTTTCATAAAATGCACCATTTTTGATATGTAAGCGAAAAACTTAAAAGTGGGACCTATTTGGGCCCCCCGCCTGGTCTTCCAGCCTCCTACATATTGGAACTTTTACTATGTTTTCTGCCTAAACATAAAGCACTCTGAACATTTTTTTTGTAGAAATGGTTTAACATATATCTCACGCACTCTACTCCATAGTACTGGAAGCTCCGGGGCTCGAACTATATGTATTTTGATTTTTTACCCAAAAGCTCCAAGACAGATTGATAATGATTGATTGCAAATTTATTTGCACATAAACCCTTATTTTAAAACCTTTAGAACCATGTGACCTCCGGAACCTCCTGTCATTTTATGCTAGTCTATAGTGTCAGCTTAAGTGTCAGTCAGTCAGTCAAGTTAAAAAATTAGATTTTCTGTATATTATTTAGAAATAAACATCTAGAAATCAACTGTCTTCTACACTGTAGACTTTACACAGTTTACCAACGAATCCCAAAATTCTTCAGTCACATAACGCGCAACGAGAACTCCCCATAGAACTGCTGGTGGTGCAGGCAAAAGTGGAGGGGAATATGCCTCGCAGCCGCTCATCAACTAGATGGACGGATCAGATAAAATCTGTGATCAAGAATACCATTACCGAATGTTCGCACGAAGCCAGTAATAGGACTAGATGCCAATGCATCGTTAGACAGGCTACACAGAATCCTGCCAATTCCTGGCCACGACCACTCTGCCAAGAGTAAAAGACTAAGAAGAAGAAAAAGAGAAATCCAACATACAGACAATTTTGATGTGCGAACATTTCCATGAAACTCATCCCACCGCATAATAATCAGCGGTAGTTTATTTTAGGGCACAGACTTCCGCCCCATTTTAGGAAGCAGGAGTCTCTGCTGATCAAAGCAAACTAGTACTCCGACCCTTGCATTATCCTTTTTATCGACGTCCCCAAATCGGCCCAAAAATCTAAGGGGAACCAAATATCTGTAACTATTATATTTAGAGCAGATTTGCACATTGAGCACGGCCTCGGAGAGAATAATTGTGATAGTTAAGTGTACGTACGTGTACTAACAGCTTAATTGTAGTGCGTGCGAGTGAAAATTATATTTTTCTTGCAATAAATGATCAAAATATTTTCAGTTTTATTTTATTATCATTAAATCCATAACGTTGATTTAGTTTCACCTGGACACTAATACATAATTTACCACTGGTTAGTGTGATTAACATAAATAATTCACTCAAACAATGATTGGCTGACCAAATTTGAGGATGTGATGTGAATCAACTCAACGTAGCTACTCATGAAACTGAACAACTTTCCCCAGAGAACATACATAGGTCCAAATATGCAAAAAATAGGTCATTACCCCAAAACTTAGAACCCCTGACATCATTTTGTAGCCAAATATGTTTTAAAGTTGTTCAGTTTCGTAATAAAATAGAAAATCTATAAAATCCGATGAATCTCGGTGTAATAAATTATATTTAAAAAGCAGTAATTTAATTTTATTACATTCACATCATTTCGTGTTAGCAAACGAGACCAAACCGACGGATTACCGTGCCCTCCGAAGCACAGATTTATCTTTTTTGGCAGGCGTTAGGTGATTCAGCCTGTATTGTCTTAACTAAGTACTCAAGGGTCAGCCTTACATGATAATGATATATCACAACTTTTTTTTTTTAACGTTCAAAAATGTGTTATTTACAACATGGGATATTCACAAAAATGACTTAATTAAAACTAATTAAAGGTAATAAATGGCCTCCAGAGCGTCCTGCTGTGGCATGGTGCCCAGCACGCTGGCAGCTTTCTGCGATTTCTTGATCAGGGGCAAAAGGTTCAGACTCTGACCATTAGACAGACCAGTGGTGACAGAAGAGTTGACGGTGGATCGGGGTACAGCAAATAATTTTGCGTCAAATACCAGATTAGAATAGCATCTCTCCATCTCTTCCTGCGGATGCCGTAAAGGCCGACAGTTAAATTTATGAAATGGATCTGGACAGCAGCAACCCACCTGCCAAGCGTGGCGAGAAAGGCAATTATCCTCCAACAAGAGGAGGCCCATGTCCTGAAATGGACTTATAGTGGCTCATATTAAAAAATAAAATAAAATAAAAAACATTTGTTTGATGATATTTGGCGCCTAATTCTAGTTGGGAGGGTGGTGTTTTTCATTATGTTATTAATCATACATAATGTGCCTACTAAGTAGTTGTGTAAAAGCTAGACCATTTTTCAAGTGGGCGTTGCTTCTAAACCACTTTGTGTTAAGTGGTGTATTTTTCCCATAATATCAATGATAACCTATAGATTATATATTATAGGAAAAATATAGTAATAATAATACTTTTAATTCATAATTATGACCCATTCGCCTTTGCGACGGCACCTAATTTCGTGTAAAAGCTAGAGAATTTTGCAAGTGGGCGTAGCGTCTAAACCACTTTGTATAAAGTGGTGCATTTTACCCATAATATCAATGATAACCTATAGATGATATATGATAGAAGAAATAAAGTAATAATAATACTTTTAATACATAATTTTGACCCATTCGCCTTTGCAAAGGCACCTAATTGTCGCCTGGCTCGTTGTCGAATGCTTGTCGAAAATAAAGGTAAATAATACAATTTTGGGTTGTCAAATTATCACCAAATTACCGATATCATAGACAAAAAACGAATTTAATAAAAAATAAATTGTAGAAAGGAACAAAAAATCACAGTTTGATACGGTTCTCAATGAACGTGGGCGGAGGCGCAGCAGTACAAGGAGAACTATCAAATCAATGTCAAATCTAAAGGTGGCAGCGTAAGTTCCTTTTTTCACCACGCGAATTTAAAGCGTGGTCGTACCTTATCATACGCAACTTGACATCTGTTTGTTTACAAACAAAGCGAAAAATTTGGCAGCGTCGAGTGATGACGTCTTCCATACAAAGTTCTGTCAAAGTCAAGATAAGGCGCTCGACGCGCCAGAGCTGAATAGACCCCCTGTATTAACCCTCAAAACTTGTCAGACGTGGCAGAAGGACCTATTTTGCTCAGCCTACCCCATTAGAAAAAAGGCGTGATTTTATGTATGTATGTATGTCAACTGCTCGCCCCCTTTTGAATTTGCATAGATAAAGCCCAAAAAGTACAGTCAGCAACATAAATTCTCATCCATCTCTTATTATTTAATTAGAATATACTAATATAAATTTTATATATTTGTCTATTTTTACAAGGATCCATTTTAATTAAAGTAAGTGACTTTTGATTTTTCTATTTCTAAATTCAGTGGCCTTTTTTGTGTTTCTTAAATCATATAGGATTAATTATAAATAAAACGAATTGATAATGATTTAAGAAATAATTTATTACACGAACATTCCTACATAATTATTAAACAAATAACAGAAGTAAATCTAAAATTACCTTGTTTGGTATTATAATAATTAACAATAAAATAAAATGAAGCTTTTTAAATATAAATCTTAGTTTACCATAAAATAAAATCACTATTAAACAAACTATCTTAAATGAATAATGATTTAATAACAAGCTTGTAACAATACACAAATATAAAACTTATCTTATATTCCAATTAAATAATGAGAGATGGATGAGAATTTATGTTGGTGACTGTACTTTTTCTATACAAATTTAAAAGGGGGAGCAGTTGACGACTACTTAAAATTGAATATTTTGTGAGTCATCAACTGCGCCCTAGGGAGGAGTTAATTGGGGGCCAAGTTGGTGACGAACCCCCTGTGTTTAGCGCAAACACTTGGGCACTAAAAACTAGTTCTGTCTCCTATCTTTGGGAGATTGGCCGCCATCACCGGAAATCGGTGGGAGGACTTATTTATTTTTATTTATGTATTATTTCTTTTCATTTCGATTAACAAGTAGATAAACAGGTGTTAAAAGTCACGCGTGAGGACTAAAGATACATTATCATATCATTGATAAGAGGACTATGTGTGTCCTGGTCCAAGCAATCAATAATATTTGATTTTTTTCACTTTTATTACATTGCTTTCCGCCCCGCGGTTTCACCCGCAGCTAAACACGTAGGTATTCATTATTTTTTAATCTTTAGCCCAAGAACAAAATTGGAAGATCCTACCTTCAAAATTGACGGACTTTCATACAAACTTCATACCCTATGTCCTATTCAATCCAGGACCTAACCTATATGTGTTCCAAGTTTCATTCTGATCCGTCCAGTGGTTAAAGCGTGATTGAACATCTAATATTATAATAATAAGTTATTATGGTAAGATAACAGAATGTTTTTGCTTCCCTTTTTCACCCCCTTAGGGGTGTAATTTCGAAAAACCTTTCTTACCGGATGCCTCTGTCATACAAAGATCACACCCTCAAAATTTCAGGTCTCTACGATCAGCGGTTTAGGCTGTGCGTTGATCCATCAGTCATTCAGGACAAAGCATTTTATATAATGTATAGAAGATGTTTATTCTTTTTCGTACGTAGATTTTTTTTACTTATTTTTATGTGATCTTTATGCATACTAAAACACCCACTGAGCTATGGAACGAAATTAAATTAACACCCTGTATTGTATACCTATGAATTGTGTGTATCGGTGAATTTCATTCCAAAAACTCATTTTGTGATGAGAGAAAAAAATATCATAACATTTTATAAGTACTCTAACTTCTTAATGTTTATTTAAATGCATGTATATGTGAGGAAAAGTAGTTTTTTATACTGATGTTTTTTTTTTTAACCCAACTGCGTAGTAGAAAATGAGCTTTAAAATTTTAAATCGTTATGGAACTTACACGATTGTGCTAGTTAAATAGGTATATGAAAAATTTTGTAATAACACTCTAATCGATTTTCAAATACCTATTCTCTCACTCGGCATAGTTCGTCAACTTTAATTATTTTCATTTTCACAAAAAGGGCGTCTGATTGTCGCCATATTGATTTTTTATCACAATCATGTCTTCAGTGGCACTCGCATGGTTAAGACAAATCGATTGACGTAAGATTCATTAACATCAGCCTACGCGTTTGGTCTCTAGAGAGCCACAGAGGACCAAACATACATACAATACATACATACATACATTTACATGCATAGATAGGCTGAAAAACACATTACTCTCCTTTGCGTTGCGCAGTCGGGTAAATAGCAATACTTGAAAATAATAAATACCTATTATGCTTTACACACAACAGGTTTTAATTATTTTTATCTACTATCATAGAGTAATGTTCGAATTATAAACGTCAAAACGAATTTGTATTGACGTACTTTACAAACAGTATGCTGAAAAAATTAAAAAGTTTACTTTTCGTTGCACCTTCCCCATACAAATTCTAACAAAGATGCAACGAAAAGTAAAATGTTCATAGTTATGGAAGTAAGGGAAGAAACAAATGCGCAATCGATATCTATAATCGGTAACTTAATGCACAATCGATACCAAAAACCATGTATCCAGTTATAAATTAAAACTAAACAGCCCACGTGAAGCCCACAGCGCATGCGCGACACATGTCAAAGAGGATATAAAATCACTACGTTTAAGAATCAGCACTTCCATACTAAAATCCGGATTATGAGTTTAGTTCCTATTCTCTAACAATGAGGAATCGTTTTCATACAAAACATCACAAAACTTCTATGGAGGCCAAAGGCGCCACTTGATTATTGTGTGTATGAATAGAAATAATTAATTTCGTGGGAAATTATTTGAAATTATTTATTTGAGCCTAAAAATATGTGATAGTACCAAAAGAAGATATTTTAATACTTATATAAATGAGTGTGTGTGTGTGTGACGGAAATGTATTGCACATTTAATCATATACCAACAAAGTTTAGGAAAACATTGGGATAGTTCGCTTTCGGAAAACCTGTAAGTAAATTCATACAAATACAAATACAAATACAAATATTCTTTATTGCACAAGAAAACACATAACAATAACACAAAGCAAAGAAAAGTTGTACAATCGGCGGCCTTATTGCTAAGGTAGCAATATCTTCCAGGCAACCAGGCAGTAAGGCATTTTCAATGTATTCAAGTAGATTTCGCTGCGCTCATTTCAAAAAACACACTCGCATTGTAAAACCCTTCGTTATGTAGGAGCTTCATAAACTACTATTTCATCTTTGTGTGGGAAATAGGAATAAAAATAAAGATTAAATAAAACATTAAAAAACTAATCGCAATAACTATATTTTTGAGTCTATAAAAATGTCTACTTGTCAATCACAATAAACTATTGTCTATTAAATGGGCGCTTTTCCACTAGACGGCACGTCAACGGCAACGGCGACGGCACGGTACCGTCTCGACGATTATCGTAGGTTAGATAATGTATGAAAATCAATGAAATTATATGACACGCTTTTCCACTTGCCGGCACGGCACCTTCACGGCATGTCATCGATTCCCATAGATATTGTCACGTGATCGTCGCCGTGCCGTCGCCGTAGACGTTGACGTGACGTCTAGTGGAAAAGCTCCCAATGTGTCTTATAACTAGGACACCGGAGTGCATAGGCCAAGCCTGACGAAAAGTCAAAAAACATTTAAGAGTCTAAGTCTAATCAATTATTTATTACATTAATTCTGTTCACGTTCACTACATTAATTTGGATAGTACATCTAACATAATGAATAAAAAATATCATACATGTCATTTAAACTACAGTAGTGAAATTGAAAGGTACTCTCCTACTAAGAAACTACTTCTGCTCGAAATAATTACGCGCTAAAAAGACTATCTATTTGTAACATGTAAAAAATTGTGCACTGCAAAAAGTCGAAGGATTTAATCAATAAGTAGTTTTGATACTGGTTGCGATTTGACAGAGCTAAATCACAAAATCTTGGCTAAAATTATCACCAGTCATTTTCTATCCAGAGAGAACAGAAAGGGACGGCACTCATTTTGGTTATAATTTAGTTAAGTAGTGCTCTCACCGAATCGACAGCACTATTTAATTACGACGTCTTCTAGACTAGGTAGAAAATCCATTAAAGTTTATAAAAATGAAAATGACTATAATTATTAGGAAAAAAAAATTGTGCTTACAGATTAAATTCTTCGTTTATAGTAAACTGAGTCTATAAGAATGGGAACTCAACTAATAATTTCAAACGACTATTACTACTAACTAACTAGTAACTACATTGAGAAGGAACTTTGAAAATGCTCTTTCAGTGGGACTTTTTTAATCGCTATAAATGCTTCTATAATTCTCAATTTCTACTCTAATATAAACATTTATTTAACATCTTTGCCTGATTCACTAATTTATGCTACATTCGGAATTACCTACTCATTACTATCTATAAAATAGAATATATCAGTAGAATGCAAAAGTGCATTCCTAGTACCTTAAACGATTGAAATTATCTTGGAAATCTAAGTTTTAAAATACTTATTTAAGATTCGGATATGTCTTAACTAGTACTACAATTTTTTGAAATAATTTTATTAAAATCATTTCACTCTTCTGTAAAAACTTCAATCGTTTGCGGTGGCACTAGGTATGCTATTTTGCAGCCTTTGGCAAAGATGTTAAATTAAATGTAAAAAAAAACTTAAACTCTATCAATAATCCTCCAAACATAATGCAGTCGTTTTTTTAACAAGAAAAACCTAAAGTATCTAACATTAATTTCATAAACCGCGGTGTTCAGTAAAAACATTCAAACAGAAAAATACCTTAATTTAAATTAAATGAAAACTAAGTAATAAAACAGATAGATTTTGATGTGGCACAGAAATGACTAAAGTTTGACAAACATATCCTAGAAAATCAAGAATAAATAGTTTTGAGCGATTCTCTCGGGTTAACTGTGTTTTTAAAATGTTGTAGAAATTTACTCAATTTCATAAACAACGAACTAAAAATCATCTATGTAAAAAACTTTGATTACTACAATAATTGAAAATTTAATTCCTACTCCAAATCCTACAAGTTATTCACTGGTATCATGAAGGCTATAAATTTGATACAATTCACTACTCTGTTTATGGATTATATATTTTAAGCTCAATGGACACAACCCGAGAGAGATTATCTACAAAAACCAAAAATACTAAAGAACTGAGTTCAATGCTTTCTAGGCAACATATGGAAGTGATAGGTGTCTTTAGGCAAAGCTACACAGGCTACTTTCTGTTTGAGATCTTCAGGGCTTACAGCCGCCACATCAAACTCTTGGATAATATTCGCGAACATTACAAACGACATAGTGGTCACCATAGTCTGACCTATGCAGGTTCTTTTGCCAATGCTGAAGGGCAAGAAATGAGGGATATTTCTCTTGACAGAGTAAACTTCTTTTTCTACCTCTTTCGTTTTGTCAATCGGACCTGTTCTTTCTTCGTCGGACTCCATGCCGGAGTCGCTTTGGGACTTGCGTCTGATTCTTAGCTTGCTGCGCTCTAAGAATCTCGTCGGGTCGAATTTTTCAGGGCTCTCCCAATATTTGTCTGAAGTGTTCAACTCGTAGTTGTTTATGAACACGATGGTACCTTTTTCCACGCCATAACCCGCGACAGCTGCATTTTCAGTTGCCACGTGCGGAACGATGGGAGAGGAAGCGTATCGCAAGCACTCCAGCACAGTCGCTTCGGTGTAAGGCAGACTGTTTCTGTCAAGGAGAGATACGGCTCGCTTTCCCTTGGTAATGCTGTCAATTTCGTTTTTAATATTTCTCGCTACTTCTGGATCTCTGGCTACAGCCGTCAAACAAAGCATGACCAAGTTACCAACCGAGGAATGACCGCCAAGGAAGTCTTCAAGCATGAAGATGATTGTGTTCCTGTCGACAGTAGGATCATCGTGGAGCACTCTGAGCAGACCGTCCAGGAAATCTTTTTCGGGTCCATCAGTCATCATATTCGTCTCCCTTTGTTCGACGATTCTCGACAGGATGAAGGAACGAATATCTTGGGACCATCCGGAGAGTGTGTCCATGTGTTTCTTGTAAAACGGCGCTAGCCAAGGCAGGAAATCGACGGCATATCCCTGGTTGATCTCCCAGAAGATTTCGTCGAAGTGGTCGACGACCTTCTTGAATTCTGCGTCGGTGTCAGGGTCAAAGCGCACGTTGCACATGTAGTGGCTGAACATGTTCATGGCGGTAGTCATGAGGTAGGGCTTGAGGTTCACGGTGGCATCGGACTGGCGGGTCACCTAGAATAGAAGATAACGATATAAATTATGAAATCTGTCGTTGAAAATTTAAAATCCGAAGGAAACAGTATTTTTTATGCCAGAATTATAAAATATGATGATATCAACTATAAGCTCGCTTCATCGTCGACTCTGTTTATTACATCTTACTTGTATTATCAATATCTTACTTGATCAATGCATGTTTGCTCGACTTGGCAGAGGCGCTTCCGTGCCTCCATACTATGGACCATTATTAAGCCCATCGCAGCTTATTAAACCTACCGTCAATCACAATCTACAAATCAAATGCACCTGTTTAAAGGTTTATATGTACTGGATGGCCTCGAAGGCTTCGGAGGGCACGTTAAGCCGTCGGCCTGGTCGCTGTCTTTGATATTGGTCGTTACATAAACCGTGTCAGTGGCCTATAAGGTTGAGCTACCAACCTGCTTGAGGGTCTGGATGAGCTCGATGGCCTCGAAGGTGGCGACGCTTCCGATCCTAGCGAAGTTATCCGTGTGCTGCTTGGGGCCGCAGTGACGACGAGCCAAGTTCCTCCTTCTCTCCTGGAGGTTGGACCAGTCGCAGAGCGCTAGGGCTGGAAAGAAGAAAAAAGGTTGGTTAGTTTTTGTGTTTCGATTGATTTAAATAAGAAGGGATGTAAAATCTTACTAAAAAAATAATAAAATTGATAAATGCATGAAATTATAAAACTAAAAACACTTATTTTTCAGGACGGATTTATGGAGTAGCCAAATTTTTATAAGTAAGTAGGTCTTTTATACACATTTTTAGTGCGTTTATCGTTACTATACCACACCTTTAATAGTACGCAACTAATTTAACAACTTGTATAGCATCTATTTGTAGGTACCTACTATCGTCTCCACTCATGCGGAAACTTGGTCGATTCACTATCGTACTCATAAATCACGAGAAAAAAAACTAAAAAATCACGCAACAGTGACCCAGTGACGTAAAATATCTCATCCCACATAATTAATGTAATTATTGTGTAAAAATGGTAACAAATGCATTCGAGAAAAAGTCAAGCACAGCTGAAGCGATTAACTAATGCGCATAGTAATTTGTATGTGTTGTATGTCGTATAATATTATATACATACATACAATCACGCCTTTATCCCTAATGGGGTAGGCAGAGCGTAAACGACCTAAACAAAGGTCGTTCCGCCACGTCTGACAAATTTTGAGGGTTATTCTAGATGGATCTGTATATTTGTATATAGTGACATGTGACAGGTTGTCAGCCCATCGCCTAAATTAAAATACTGAAACCCTCATATCCCTTAGCTGATTTTTACAGCATGCCCGGGAGGAGATGCAACTGGCACATTCTATGTTTTTCTATGATCCCAGTCCAGCATGGAAGTTAGATTATACAACGTGTAACATAAAGGGTATATGCATCGTGAAATGTGTGAATCTACCCATGAAACTGAACAACTTTTCCTAAGGAACATAAGTCGAAATACGACAAAAAAAATTTGACTTCCCATACTAAATGAGCTATCAGCTGATGCATTTTGTATGGAAGGTCAAAATTTGTTTTTCGTTTTTCTACCTATGTTCCTTAGGGAAGAAGTCGACAAAATGGTCCTAAAGGGGAAAGTTGTTCAGTTTCATGGGTAGATTCACACATTTCTCGATGCATATACCCTTTCTGTTACACGTTGTATATTATTATTGTTACATAATTATAGAAGGTATAATATTACAGGAATAGAAATAGCTACATTGGGTTTATGCGTTTGCGCCACGCCCTAGAAGTCGGTTATATCCCATTCAACGACTTCGCTAAATGACGTTCAGTTAAGACGTTGAACGTTACATTCAACGACTTGACGAGTTGTCCTTTAGTCATTTAATTTAATGCCGTCATTTAATTAACGAGCTAGTCATTCAATCAAATCGCGTATTCAACTAGATCACTGCGACATATATATATATATCATCTTCCTAGCCATTTTCGGAGTCGGCTAACGAATCTTGGGGATTAATCGAGGGTACTGGTTTTTACACAGAGCGACTGCCATCTGACCTCCACAACCCAGAAGGGAAACCAGACCCAATCCTAGATTAGGTTACACACAACCTTTGAATTTCTTCGTATACATATACAGGGTGTTAATTTAATTGCGTGCCATAGCTTAGGGGGTGTTTCAGTAACGTAAAAGGAGCCCATGAAAAATAAAAAATAAATCCAACGCAATAAATAAAAGAGGTTAATAGTCGGTATTTATTATGATTCTAAAAGCTGCATCCAGCTCTCCGGCTATGACAGAGCCCGCGCGAGTCTCTCTCTCATTTTGGTCGATAGCGACTCGCGGTGCGAGCCGCGGCGCGCGGGATTGATTATAGCCGGACGGCCTGCCGCAACTCTGGGAATCATTATGAATACCTAGAATACCTACCGATTATTTTTTATTTTATTTTTTTATTTGGTATTTTTTTAATATTTTTTATGGGTTCCTTTAACGTTACTGAAACACCCCGCAAGCTATGGCACGCAATTAAATTAACACCTCTTATATAAACCAAAAATTATATTTTGTTTTTATTACAAAGAAAAAATTTATACCATATCAATGCAAACTTATTGAAAAGTGTGGGTGTGTCTAAACAACTTTCATATTAAAAAAACTTTAACAATTGAAAATCTATAAATTAACGAGCTTTAGGTACTTAGTAAGCCATGATAACCTTGAAAAAATATGTAAAAAGATGCACCAGAGCGTGCATAGAAATAAGAAATAGGATGATGCACATCAGACATACCTACCATCTATATGCACCAAGGAAATATTAAAAACTAAGATACACATTTCATTACAGTGTTTTTAGTTATATTCGCGAAGGACAATCCTAATAATATTTTAAATGCGAAAGTTTGGATGTTTGTTTGTAACTCAATCACGCCTAAACCACTGGACGGATCGGGATGCAGCAGAAATTTTCCATTCACAGAGAACGCTGCTGCCCATACCCTTTATCCCTTAGTCGCCTTTTACGACACCCACAGGAAGTTAAGGGGTGATGCTATTCTAACCCGGCACCACACGGGGTAAAAACCACAAAAAATAAATAGGTAGTAATTTTGTATTTGGAAGATGTTATTAAACAATTTTTATGTACCAGCTGCGGGTGAAAGCTGTAATTGTACTTAAAAAAATATTGCTGCATTCTTCATGTCCAATAGTGGAATAAATTAGGTATTTATCAGAATCAGAAAACTTACTCAATATCCAACGCACTTGACAATGAAACTAGGTTAACAAAAACGCCAAGTCGATTGCCGAAATTTTCGCCAACCGCGCAGAAATAATCATGAATTAATCATTTTAAAAATAATGCACAAAATCAACTTCCGACATTGTAACGTGATCGCGACATGCGTAGCTTAGGTATCAACATTTTATTATGTTTTGATAATACCTGACATAGATATTTAGGCTGACTATGTGTGCGTAACATTATTGGGCGAGAAAAATGAATAATTTTAAAGGGTGACTTTTTTGTGATGAGTTATGTCTTTTCGATGACGAAAATGGTCTGAATAATAGATTTACCATTACCACCTATGAAGTTAAAAAAGGTACCCTAAAGTAGATTATGCTGTTCTTTTATCGTTCAGCCTGTATTTCAATGTGACCTATTTTTTTACTACTAATTTGTACCAATTTATATTACAGAAATTATCTGCGTTGTGGTCTAAGTGACAAAAAACTACTAAAGTAAATTTTTTATACATGCATAATACAAACTCTACTTTTGTTTTTCAAATGTAACGACAATTTTATACATTTTTGTAATATTTCCCAAATTTGTAGATTTTAAAATGAACAAAATATTACATAATACATACGTACATACATAAATCACGCCTTTATCCCTAATGGGGTAGGCAGAGCGTCAACGACCCAAATAATACTATCGCATAAAGAAAATACTGTGTGTCTATGTACTGCAACAAAATGAAAAAATCTACAACGTGTAACAGAAGAGGTTTATACCTTCTCCCTCCTCCGGCTCCGTCCTCCCTGAAGGATGTGAATTTGCCCATGAAACTGAACAACTTTTCCCACAAATATAGCTCGAAAAACTATAACAAGTATTTTAAAAAAGAATTCAAATAACCCGACTGTAGTAGATATAAAAACATGTTTGAATGCATTAATTATTCTAAAATTGAGCTCATACATATTTCTGTAATCTCCTGAAAAGCAAATTTTTTTTTTCATTTCCTGAAAGAATTTCCTGGTGATAGTTGTTCAGTTTCGTTGACTGAGCAACCCCTATTTGTTTGCGAGAGGCTGTCCCTTACACCCCGTATCTTTCTTAATTACCTATTAATTTTATCCGCTTCTCTCTCTACACTTAGACCACACGGCTACCTGATACTTTAAACGATGAATGAAGCAGCGCAGGCGCCGTTGCAGCGCCTTTTTATTGCAATTAATAAATATCAAATTTGATATCACTAGGTGACTCAGAAACTAGATATCATTTTATTAAATAACCCTTGACCCGTTTTCAACCGACAACGCCTAACAAAGGGTAGGTTTATAGGTGATAAAAGTACATTAAATACATACATAAAATCACGCCTTTATCTCTAATGGGGTAGGCAGAGCAAAAACTACTTAAACCAAGGTCATTCCGCCGTCTGACAAGTTTTGAGGGTTGTTATAGATGACTATGTATATTGTTATAGTGACGGGTTGTCAGCCTATCTATAGCCATCGCCTAAATTGCAATACACACACTGAACCCTCGAATCCCTTAGCTGGTTTTTACAGCATGCCCAGAAGGAGATGCAGCTGGCACATTCTATGCTTTTCTATCACGTCCAGTCCAGCGTGGAAGTAAGTGGAAAAAGTACCTATTTTGAAATAGATATTTCAGGAAAAGTTTTTAATGTTATCAATGATTTGGTGATACGAAGAGTCTAAACTTTATTTGAACCACGCTGGATTGAAAGCGTTAATACGGGGTGTAAGGGACAGCGTGCCAGAAACTGATAGGGGTTGCTAAGTCAACAAAACTGAACAACTTTCACCAGGAAATTCTTTCAGGAAATGAAAAAGAAAATTAACTTTTCCATACAAAATGACCTATCAGACAATTTGTATGGAAAAGCCATTTTTCTTTCATTTCCTAAAAGAATTTCCCGGTGAAATATGTTCAGTTTCATTGATTGAGCAACCTCTATCAGTTTATAGTACGTTGTCTCTTACACCACGTATGCAGGGATTTAGTAAGAACTTTGAAGATTTCAGTATATTGCAATTTAGGGAAAAAATGAGATTTAAGATTGTGTATTGTGTAGCAAGTAACAGCCCCCTTAGTTACTTGCTACACAATACACAATCTTAAATATGCGAAAACAGCTTTTATTTAACCATAGATTCTCTGCCTATCCCCAAAAGGATAAAGTCATGATGGATAATAAGAATTTTTGTCTACTGACCGAATTTGCTAAAATTTTATTTATTACTAGCTGGTGCCTGCGACTTCGTTCGCGTGGAATGTTGGATACGTTTGAAAATAGAAGTTCACAATAATTAGTTTGTTCCCACATCATCTTACCTTCTGCCGTTTTGGTGTATTCATGGGGCGTAAAACCTTAAAATGCTATATCTCCGGATTGAGTAAACCGATTTCAATTAAACAAAACCTATAAGTTGCGCCAAAATAAGCTTAACAAATAACCGAAAACTGCATTTCGATCCGTGTTATGGTTTGCGAGTTTATCCAATACATACGAACATCC
>JARACY010004128.1:0-28639 GCA_029255725.1 Scrobipalpa atriplicella | reverse complement strand
ACCGAGCTCATTCTATTTTGAATTTGTCAAATATACTATTTGTTTCGATTCGTCAAGTGTGTTCAAATTTATGTTTGGTTAAAGCAATAAAGCCAAACTGCAATACAGTTTATCGGCAGACAACTCTTTCTCACTGTTATTCTAGTTATTAAGTTTGTCTAGCGTGACGTATATAATACAGTACGGGGCCATAGACATTGCACATTGACTCTAGGAAGAAGACATTAAGTTTTCCGGTCTTTGTGCACGCGAGAAAGAGGTAACGCTCTACAAAGAGAGCTTTTACGCCAGTTGAATCTTGCAAGATAATTTAAATACTAAAACAACAAACGCCATAAGTGGCTAGGTATACGAGTATGTTTATCATGTTATTAATGTTCCTACGTAATTAATAAAAGCGACCTACAAGGACCTAAAGTGTATAAAGGAAAGCTTCCCGCAAACTGGCGCAAACCGCTTCTTCTTTTCGTGTAGGTTTGAGTTGGTCGACCCGATGAACCCTGGTGTCTGATAGACAGGTGTAGCTCAGGCCCTTAACCCCTTTCAGATTTCGGTATAATTCTTTCGCACGACGACTGCCGCTCAGACCTACTTGTGGTTGTGCGTACAGACACTTAATATGCCGAATTCACACGCACACTAAGCCAATGTGCCTGTAGAGGTACATTTACACACACAAGTATGGCCGAGCGGCAGTCGTGAGATAAAACAACTCTTCACTCTCTTACAACCTGTAAAAATGTAACTATTTCTACGCACAGCGCAGGGTCCAGCGGCGGGAAGCCATACATTGCTGCTTCACCCTAGTATTTCATACCAGGCAAGACTGATGCAACGCCAATCTATATTGAATTAAAGCCTACATTCAGGTGCATTAAACAGTAAAGAAATGAAGCCATGGCACGCGCAGTAGCGGCCGGCGCGGCGTCGGTAGGACGCCTGGAAGTTAGTTCGGAGCGAGACAGGTCGAGCGGTAGACGCGGCATCTCCTGCCGCCCCGCTATCCAGACCGCTAGTCGCGCCGCCCGTGCCTATGGTCTGGCCGCAAAACAGAATGTTTCGTAGACCGAGATTTAAGAAGAAAAAGAGGGTCTGTATAAAGCATGCTTCGGTAGATGCTCGTCTTACTCTTCCTTACTTGTAAACTGCGGGCGTGAACTCATGATATTTTGTTGTGATTATTGTGAGTTAACTTCCGAAATTTCCTGCGTAATTAATGACAGACTTGTAGAAGCGTACTTTCATCTCCCCCTTAAGCCTTATGGAGCGAATATGTTGAGATCTGAACGCCCAGCTTTTGCGTCATCTTACTTTTCACTATATTTTTTTGTCGTTGGTGGATGTACCGGGTGTTAGGGACAGCGTACCGCAAACTGATAGGGGTTGTTCAGTCAACGAAACTGAACAATTTTTACCAGGAAATTCATTCAAGAAATGAATTTATTTTTTAACTTTCACATACAAATGACCCTGATCAATTTGTATGGAAGAGCCAATTTTCTTTTCATTTCCTGAAACCAATTTCCTGGTGAAAGTTGTTCAGTTTCGTTGACTGAGCGAGCAACCCCTATCAGTTTATGGTACGCTGTCCCTTACACACGGTATGAGCGTGAATAATGTGTCGTGTATTTTCTCTTTCATTAGCCGATTTAACTGAATAATGTTGTATACAACCTTCATTTCTTTTATTCCGCAAGGATAGAATCTGTGTAGTCGCATTTTATAACTAAACAGGGTGTTAAAAAAGTACACCTTCCATTTAACCACAATTTCAACTAATGATAACACCAAACAACTTTCCCAAAGTCGGTACAAATATGCTCATCTTATCAACAATTTAGTGGAAAAAGAAATGCGAGCTTTTTCGTGCTTTGGGAAAGTTATTTTTATGCGGTTTAAAGGAACGCAGTAATTTTTTTACACCCTGTATTCTTTCCTTACTCTTTCAGAAGTTTATGAAATTTCACCTGAAATTCTCAGAAAGCTCAGGAGTCTGGAATATTACCAGCTTCTAAGTAACTTCTCAAAGAAGATAGTGGAAACATTCTTCCAATCTTTAGCACAATTTTCTTTGCATTCACATCTCCTTGGGAGAGCTATTCGCGTTTTACTTTGAAGAGCAAAGAAAAGCTAAGTAAAGCTATTTCGAGATCTTCTTCATTTTTAAGTGAAACGTAACTTATAATGATCCGCTTCAAGTTTAAGGTAAATCATATTTTAGGAATCAAATGCTTTTTGCTTTAAGCAATAGTATAAAAGGTGTACGAATTAGAAAAATTTCGTTGACCGAGCAACGCCTGCGGGAAGCTTTACTTACACATATTAGCAAAAATCGAGACGCAGGGACTAGTATAGGTAGATAGACTTACTATCCTTTTAACGAGAGCGAATGGCCTCCGAAGCATAGAGCCATCAAATGATCAAGTTATTCTACTTACTTTCAATGACCTAACTAAACTAGGACGAATATCACAAAGTACTATTTTCTAGTATCAACTTTTTGTTCCTCTTCTGTTTGGCTGCTTTAGGATTCGATCCCAGGACCCTCGGATCGGGAGCATCAGGTTCAAATCTGACTATTAGAACATAGGAGATAATAGGCTTACTTCGAATATAATTATCATTATGCAATTAATTATGTACCTATTACGCCTGTTACTTGGGTACAATATAACCGTATGTGATGCTGTCTAATTGATTATATTGTTCTCCATACAGCTATTGTTTAGGGATTAGGAGCGAACCGGGGCTTCGATTCGAAAAGAGCTTTCTTACAATTGAAACACCGTTATCGTGATTTTTCATACTTTTCGACGTTCACTTACAAGAGAATGGTTAAATTTGTACAGGTTAATATTAACCTAAAGTATGGGAAATTTATTTATGTGTAATAACTGTTTTCCACGCACCCTTTTCGCAATTTTAGAAATAAGGTCTCCTATGCCGTTCGATAGGGACTAAAGTAATAAATCCCAATCAGTGTACGGGAAGCTGTCCCTTACACTCTGTATAACCCAGGTTTGTGTAAAACGACGACTACGAGTATATTTATCCCGAATAACCAATGGTTTACCACTTGACCAGTTCCTAGGTTATACTCGCCTCACCACACCACACGCCTAGGAAAACTGTCAAATTAATCTTGCGTTTACCTTCAAATTACGCTTTAAAATTTTAGAGTTCTGTCAATTTCTCCAGGATAAAGGCACCTGCACCACACTATGCCGCCGGCATGGCCCGGCCTTGTCTCTATAGTTCCGCATATAGGCTATCAAGTCTATTGATGCTTTTCCTGCCTTGTAGGGATAAAGGCATGTCGTTGTTTTAGTGTGTGTTTATAATTAGATTATTATAATAGTCCTTGACCATGACATGTTTAGTAATTTGATGATCCATTAAAAGTGATTACGAGTTTGTGGCGCACGGGGTCACGCTAATAGCTGGTGTGTACTGTGTATTGTGACTAGTTTCCGTATAGTAATGTTTATAACATCGGGTTAAACTAGACTATTAATAGACGACATTCATCTTTCACACAGACGAGTATTTGGAGCTATTTGGAGTAAGTGCCTTTTATTTAGTCCCTATTTTTGATAGATAGTCAACACAGTAGTTTATAATAAAAAAATCAGAAGACGCTGCTGCGCGATTAAAACATAAATCAATTAATTTGTTTTATTGAGAAGTGCGATGGTTAAGTCGTGTTTTTTTCTTAGAACTAAAGTTGAGGTTTAAGACAATGCAAATCGAATCATCTGTTTGTCTAACAAGTAGGATGATTTCATTCTATGATGCACGGAGTGTTCATAAACTACTCTGACACTTGATTCTGGGGGGCTTTCGTCCACCAGACTACCCACTCGCGAAAGAAGACTGCAATATTTTTATTTATAGTCTTTCCACTAACTTACTGATATTTATAGTAATCCACGAAGTTTCCAGAATAGATTTGCGTGGGAGTACTGCTGTGTTGAGTTGAGAATTTTCCCCGGAGAATCGCAACCCTTATATTACTATTTTAGATTTGCCTAATGAAACTGCGTTCCTAGTAGCGGTACTGAAATAGATATTGGTGCCGATTTGGTGCAGAAAAAGATCTAAGTACCTAATATAATTCCATGTCGGTCGTGCATGATTTAGTGCATGAGCGAACAGAAAAGGATGGAATTGTAGAGGAACTCCGAGAGACGAACTTTATATCCTGTCAGTTCAAGAATCTATGGAGAGTTAAGTCGTGATGTGAATAGTTCCCGCCCGACTTAACGCTTTTTTAGCGTCGAGTTATTGATACCAACGTCTTTTGCGACCCGTATAAACAGCATTTTCTTTGCAACTTGGCAGTTTGTTACAAACATATGTTTTTTGCGGTTTCTAAATTTGAGTTTCTTTTAAGTTGTAAAGAAAAATCAGTTTAATGGCCGCAAAAAACGTTGGTATTACTTTAAAGAATACCTGGATTAGTCCTCGCGCGCTGCGACTAGATTCCGCCCTACCTAACAGTAGCTCCGTAAGTGCGGCCACTTTTTAATTCTAGTGTGCGTGAGACACTAGAGTAAATACGAGTGGTTTGTGTTTGTATGCGTGCGAATCTCCATACAAATCCGGCTTGGTTACGCTGAATTCAGCGTATTATAAATTTCCGCAATTTCAAGTACATCGGCGGAATCTAGTCGGAGCGCGCGCGCGAATACCAATTCTTAATCTAAGCCTACTAACTTCTCTGTGTTTAGTTTTCCCGTATGCGTGTACCTACTATTGAGGTAAAATTGCGTTCAGGAACCTACCTAGAGAATTAGCAGGTAGTTCAGTCTGTCTGACTGTCAGAAGTGCCGAGAAGGATGGTTTTAAGTTTATGATTTTCCTTCCCTTCGTTTGCAGTACAGTTATCTGTGGTTGGCTCTATCTAGAATAGCTATACCTACTAATACCTACAACTCGTAGTTATAGGAATCAATACAGTGCTCGAGTTGAACGGCATGGGGTTTCTATAAGGGCCCTCATCAGTGCAATACCGGGATGGAAACGGAAGGTTTCTAGCAACCCCGACATCGGTTTTGGAATATCTGTTAGTATTGATAGATTTTTGCAGTTGTGTTCACCTATTTAATTGGTTTTTAAACACTTCATACTCCACTAGATTTTTGCGCCGCAGTTTCACCCGTGGCTTAATGAAATTACCCGTGGGAGTTAGATATTTTCCACTATCAGGAACTAGATATTTCTACACATCTATGAGTAGATTGATGATTTTTTGCGATTTGAGGCCCTATTCATTCATGGTGGTGTAGCTCCCAGAAGATTCCTAGTAGTTCGCTACCCGGACGATATTTGATACCAAATCAGAAGCTTTTTGTCAAAGCGGTGTCATCCGAATATCTGATGCATCGAAAATACTTGCCTGGGCCAGTGATCTAAAAGGTAGGTAGGTTTTTTACTCGTATCGGTATGGTATTTTCAGTTATGTGAGAAGAGGGGTGGTGAAATGTCACGCTTCCTTGCCGTTGTGAAGGTCAATGCATTCCTTATTCCTTATGCATATAATTTTTGCACTCGTGGATACATAATAGTAGTAATTTTGTGAAAATGTCGTCGGTCTAATGTTGATATTTTTTAAAGTGAAAAAGAAGTTAATCTTGTAAGCCAAGCCTTGAGGTTCCTGGGCAATTACTTGTAACTCTGGTTAGTAAAATACGGAAGTTTAGTTATTTCGATTAGTTGATGTTACCAGCTAGTCGAAGTTGCTCCGCTGTACCTTACTTGATTTGTGGTAGAGATCTAACTATACTTACTTGGTCAAAAATATGTAAAAGACTGGCGCTAATTCAGGACGCACTATTCCTAATTCTAATACTTAGTAGCGCTGTCACTTTCTTAACTTTGACATAAGAACAGGATAGCAAATAAACACATGACATAGACATTCCTAATCTGACATAAGACTGCTTAAATGACGTAAAATTAGTGAGCATGCTCTATGATCATTACGTCAGATTAGGAATGTCAAAGTCTCGTGTTTATTTGCTATCCTGTTCTTATGTCAAAGTTAAGAAAGTGACAGCGCTAATGGCGCTACTAAGAGTGAGAATTAGGAATAGTGCGTCCTGAATTAGCGCCAATTCCCGTAAACTGTTAGGGGTTGCGTTTCAAGGAAACAGAACAACTTTCATAATGATATTCTTTCAGGAAATGAAAAAATTAATTGATTTCCTCGATACAAAATGACTACGTCGTTCAGGTCATTTGTATGGGGAAGTTAATTATTTTTTTTAATTTCCTGACATATAAAAATCTTCGTGAAAGTTTTTCAGTGTCGTTGACTGAGCGAGCAGCCCCTATCAGTTTGCGAGAAGCTGTTCCTTACACCCTGTATACTTGTTTGGGTGCTACGGATCGTCATGTTTTACGGTTTTAATTCCATTTCACTGGAATTGTTTAGTTGGGATATGAAATAAATTATCGAAATGACTTTTATTATTATACAAACAAGTATGTGTTTTTTTTTATTGTGTGCAAAGTACGTAGTTGTACTTTTGTTAAAACCACGTTAAAATGATGATACCACTTCGTTATGATGATGTGAATTGATACATGTTGCATCGTTAAAATTAATTGGGATACAAGCAAAAACAAAATATTTTCATCATTTGCGAATTTTATTAATTAATAAGTTTTATATTTACAAGGAGAAATGATATTTTATTTGTTTTAAAACTGAAAACGAAGGTTTTTTTTAATGGACTATTTTGCAAGAGTCTACTGTGTGCTTGGACGAAACTGTGTGGCTGGATTGCGTCACCTATTTTAGTTTATTCTACTAAACTTATGAAATTGAAAAAGAAATCCCAAAGAAGGTTCAATTAAATCCGTCCTCCCAGCATCGTTCTATTCGTCGTCCTTCGTCCGAAACGCTTGAATTCTATACCATTGCCTGTCACCCATCCATGCCCTGGCCACGGCGATGGCTGCTTAACATTCGTTATCGGTATGAATAAGCACTAACCATTTGGCGAAAAGGTCGAATATTTCTCATAATATTCATATTTATTCATATTTGCAGCCCATCACAATGAACCGGGGCGCTCGCGTGGAGCCGACGCCGCCGGAGTGCGCGCTGGCTGCGGAGATGTTCGACCACTTCTGCGCAGCTGGCACTATGAAGCAGATCCTGGCGCTGCATCGAGAGATCTGCAACACCCTCAACCTCAAACCCAACCGGCTGCCTGACTTCTACCCCAAGCTCAAGGTAACACATCTTCTTCTATACAAAACTTCATTCATTGATGCGAGTCGTGTCTGCATGGCGAACATCGACGAACGTACCGATGAACCCTGGTTTCAGAATTTTCAAACCGCCTTGTAGCACAATAGGCATCTGACATGGTTTGTGTTACGACTACTATCAAAGACTGCCTAAGCACAAGACCTCCGGATCGGGAGCCCATGGCTCAGACAATTTTACCACGGAAGCAGTCTTTCTTATAGCTATTGTGATATTTACATGGCCAAAAAGTTTCCAGAGTCCTCGATAAACAAGAAAATACAGTGAGTAAACAGGTGGTGTACGCTCTTTTGGCGTTGTGCCACACGCGTCGTGGTACTCCGGACGATTCCATGCCGGCCTAAATCATTTTTACGGCATTTTGTCTTCGGTAATGGAACTTCAATTGCCAGACAACTGCCTCCGTGGTCTAGTGGTCTGAGCCATGAGCTCCCGTTCTGGAGATTCTGGGTTCGATTCTCACTTTGTGAGATTTTCCCAGTTTGGTTAGGACAAATACGGGTTAAATCACCTGATTGTCTGGAAGAAAAAGTATGCCGTGCTTTGGAGGGCACGTTAAGCCGTCGGTCACGGTACTTGTCTTTGATAGTATTCGTTACTTGAACCTATCAGCTGTGCTATTTGGCGGTGTAAAGCTCTGACACCGGGCGGGTTTCTTCGGGTTGATCGACTCGAAATCTATATGAAGAAGAAGAATTGCCAGATACCTTGTGACGTCATTGCGCTACAGATGCAGACATCTCCTTTATTGCTTCGATTACATAGTTTGATTATTAAATACTCAGCAAGGCCCTATACACAGAAGGCGGGCGTGGGCGGAGGCGAACTGATTTGCATGCATTAAAACAAAATACCTTGCTGACTATATTTGTACTCCATCTATCATTATTATGTCGGCGAACTTATCAAGGACTAGTACAAATTTAACACATATAAAAAGAGTTATAAAAAATATTGGAAATTTGAGATAAATTATTTATTACACATACATACAAACTGACTTAGAAGTCTGATTCTTTTACAGCTGCAAGGGACCCTAGACCTGAGTATACGATATAAAATTCAACTTGATATATTCGCGAATTCCTGAGAAAAAGGGTCCTGACAGACGGACGTACGGACGGACAGACGGACAACCGAGTGATCCTATAAGGGTTCCTTTTTTCCTTTTGAGGAACGGAACCCTAAAAAAGAATGCAGTGAAAAATAATCTTCTTTCCGTCCAAAACATGTGACCGCCATATGCGATTTTCAGAATTCTGTACAAAAGCTTTTAAGCTGGAAGAAAACTGACATGGTGCATTAAGTGTTTCTATCCTCTGCCACTCGGTAATAGCACTATTATATATTCTATTCTGTGGTAATAGACAAATTTTGAGAAACTAAGAGAAGGAAAGACTTGGATTGTCTAGTCGTAGTGTATCTATCGACATCGACGTTCTGTTTTCCGTGCTTCGGGAGTACTTTTCTATTGCCTACTGGACTGGAAGCGATAGAAAAACATAGAATGTGCCAGCTGAACTCTCCCCGGTATGCCGTAGGAGCCAGCAAAGGGATTTGGGGGTCACAGTATACGATACACACACACACACACTTCAATCTAAAATTGCCTATACCTGGTGATAACGCCTTTTACTAGGCGTTTTACGATCTGCCTACCCCATAAGGGATAAAGTTGTGACTTTGTGCATGTAAATGTATGCTCTATAGATATATAGACGGGGACTGCCATGGCGGCAGACGGTAGACATCTACATAATTGGATAACTTTTCTATTATTATTAACTTTTCTATTATAACTTTTTTATTATTTTATATTGCCACTGTGAGTTGCTTTTGCGTGAATGTATTTTACTGTTTTTAATTATATGTCCGCTTGTCTATCTGTTGCTTTGGCGAATGAAGTTCTAAATGGAAAAAGTTTAATATTAAAGTAACATATTAAACTTGCTATCGTAATAATCGAAGAGATAGTTCATGTTTGGAAACAAAGCAAATAATGAAAACATTGATTAGATAAGTACTTTGTGTTTGCATGTGTTTTATTAAGACCTGTATCGGTTCCTACCATGCTGGACTGGGAGTGATAGAAAAACATAGAATGTGCCTCAATCGCTGCTGCATTTAGTTTCACCTGGACACAGTTTCAATGGGACACATTCCCAACGGGACACAATTTCAAACAGACACAATCTCTAATGGATACATTAGTACAATCAAATGGCAAAAATATGTTCACTGGTTTTACAGATCCGCAGAAAGAGTAGAAATTATTTTTATGAAATAAATTATTCTTATTGTAATTGTTATTTGTGATTTTGAATTTATCAGAAGTAAACATTTCGAGACGGGAGGAAAAATACTAGTATCAAATTTATCAGGTCGTAGTAGATGTTGCCATATAAACGATAGTAGCGCCTTCATTTTTTTAGCTCTTTATGGTCGTTATATATACTACATTTATTGCTATTCGTGTTATTCAATCTCCTTAGTAAATTAAACTATTTGCTACTCAGGTATCTGTTTGGTATATTCACTCGAAACCGATGAGATTATTTCAGGAAATTATTTATGGACATGGATTATTTATGAACAAAATATACGAAATTTCATGAAAATCCATAAATAATTTCCTGAAATGATATCTTCGGTTTCAAGCGGACCTGTCCAGAATGTCGCCTTTGCTGACTGAACATAATGTCATGTCGCATAATAAGATTTGCAACCCACCTATTTCAGTTATATCACATACTAATTAGTTTAACCATGTTATCGTAATTGCGAACAATCTATCGTCTTTATCTAAGCGATAGCGATAAAAAAGTGAACACTGGTGCCGATTCTAAAACAAACACATTTCACTTAAAAAACCATACCTGTCTGCTTTGTGTACCTGTCATTTTCTGTCTTGAGTGAATTGAAAGAAACAGCACTATAGACGAACTAATTTTGATCCTGTCAGTTACAATTCGTTCATTAATTTCAAAGAAATTGGGTCCATTCCATACCCTTCCACACCACGACTTATTTTATTATCCATGATTCTTTATTTGAAAGGATTATAATTCGTCTGTAGCCTTGTCCCTTTCTGTTCACTCATGGCAGCAAATGACAGATATGGTTTTGTTTTAGTTGAATCGTGTTTCCGTCGAATCGGGGCCACTGATTAGAATTCTAGTTTCCTACAAGCGCGTGTTTTTTTCATCCGTGACGTAAGCGCAGCGCTGTGGCTCATGCGCAGCGCTTTCTTTTGTTTTTGAACTAAAATAACACGCAGATTATAAATACGCGGGTCGTTCACTGAATCATAAGAACGTTTCAGATGAGCGGCTGGAGCTAAACTTCTTTCGATATGAATTAGTTAATTAACACTTGTGCCTTGTCCGAGCAACGACTAATGGCTACTTTTTTCTTGTTTGTAAATGTACAGTACAAAAAGAGAATTATTATCTGAGATTGTAATTAAACGAGGGGATTACGAATAATGCAATGATGCAATGCTATATTTTTATATAAAAATGAAATAGATTTTTTTGTTAGTAATTAAAAAACTAAAATTTTGGAACCCAATTTAATAATCTTGTATCAAGTGGTTCAGATACGTGCTATTTGTCCACAATCTTAGATTAAGAATTGGTCTCCGACTTGATTCCGCTGATGTACTTGAAAATGCGGCAATTTATAATACGCTGACTTCAGCGTAACCGAGCCGGATTTGTATGGAGATTCGCACGCACACAAACACAAAACCACTCGTATTTACACTAGTGTCTCACGCACATTAAAATTAAAAAGTTGCCGCACTTACGGAGCAACTGTTCCTAGGTAGGGCGGAATCTATAGTCGGAGCGCGCGAGGACCAATCCTTAATCTAAGTCCACAATGTAGGGGAAACCGCTATAAAAATAAAGGGATGATTGATTGAACTTTCTATGTTTTTCTATCGTTCGCAGTCCAGCATGGAAGCAAAGTTGATTATGCAAAAATACATTTTCGTTTACTGGCCGACTTTCTCCGATATCCGTCATTCAGTTTCAATTTCCCGCGACTTGGCGGCCATTTTCCACTATTTAATTAAATGTCGTTCAAATGGAAAACCACGGCCCAAGCGAAGAGATTCTGTTATTTATTTTTAAAATAGAATAGAAAAACGTTTATTCATGTGACAATACAAAACTCAGTAAGCAGACTTATGTTAGATCCTTACTAATATTATACATGCGAAAGTAAATCGGTCTGTCTGTTTGTTGCTCTTTCACGCCTAAATGACTGAACGGATTTTGATGAAATTCGGTAGGACTATAGATGGCATCCTGGGAACGGTTATAGGCTCCTTTTATCGGTTATAGGTTAAATATCTTATTCCCACGGGAGAACTTTTTAAACCGCGGGGCGGAAACTATACATGAAAGTTTTAGTTGTAAGCTATAGCGAAGTTCATATAAAATTGTGCTCTCTAAGTCCGCATTTGTTCACATTAGTTTTATAATTTTATTTAAATTGCTCTCATTTGTGCATTGAAGTTTTTATTTAAGTTTTGCTTATTTGCTTCAAATAACCTTTTTGTTGGTTAAGTAAATAACGTTTGCATCTACAAATATTGTACTTACTTTCACGTTACTTTTAGTTTTATTTTTGTCTTGGCAGAACAAAGTAATTACAATCTAAATAACGTTTTTTTGACTTCCGTGCGTTGCTCTAAGACTTTTGATAAACATTGTAACTATGACAAAGAGAATTTGGATCATAAAACTCGTTGATCAAAAAAGTAATCCATGTTCAATCCATCTATCCAAAAAATAACAAAACATCAAAAGTTGTAGGATTGCCAAGAAAGCAAATTGTGTTTATTAAATAACTTTAATATGCATGTGTTTGTCATTCTTTATAGTTTTGTTGACGTCGATGTAATTAACATACTCGTATGTTTAGTCCCTTAAGATTTGCATCTGTTGTGTAATAAATACTTGCACATTTGGAGAAAGCAATAATTGCTAGCGCTTTTCTGCGGCTTCGCTCGCGCTAAGTTCTACTCATATCTACTTTAATACTCAATTTCATAGGTATCATAAGCGAATTGAGATTTTAAAATTTGAATAATCTTTATTTTTTTTAAAATAGTGTACAAAAAGTAAAAAGTCGGGCATATCCACAGTGACAATCGACCGTCATGGGTAGACAGAGTGAATTGAAGTATACTCATTACTCACTAGACTATTGTGTAGTAAAAATAATGCGATAGTGAATAAACATTTTGTCCACCTTTGACAGGCAAAGCTAGCGAGCTCATGGAAGGCCCAAGCGTTGTTCAAAAAATTCGATGCCCGCGCCAACCTGAAGATCTACGGCAAGGGTCGCATCTGTTCCGGGGGGAAGGTGCTCATTATCGGCGCCGGCCCGTGCGGTCTTCGGGCTGCCATCGAGTGCCAACTGCTCGGCTGCAAAGTGGTGAGTGGGTACTTCACGAGGTGGTAGTCTTCTGAAAATCTACGGCAAGAGTCGGCTACGGCCAAAAAAAATCTGCTCCAGGGGGAGATGCTTATACGAGTGCCAATTTAACTGCTCGGCTGCAATGCAAAGTGTTTAAAGGAAAGTGAAATGATATTATGAAACTGGACAACTTTCACATAGAAATTCTTACAAAAAAAAATTGGCTTCCCCATACAAATTGTATGATTGTCTCGTGTTGTCAATCATGTCATGTATTGGCAAGTAAAAAAAAATCATATTCTGACAGAACTTTCTATAGTGCAACGTGAGTGCAACTTGTTCTAGTCTCTTACAGCCGGTATTTTTCCGATGTTTAAAATATACGCTATGGTTATTAAATATTCAGTAAGCGTTTGTCTGCTAGAATCATGTTATCGAAAAGGACGACGCATACTCATTGGAGCGTACTCGCATAATTAATAATGCATAATACTTCACTCACTTCCAGCTTATTGAGTTCTAAAATATTAAGATACGAATATACTTATAAACCGTGCAGTGGAAAGGCCGTGTGTTGCTCTAAGCATGAGTATAACAAATTTCTTAGCTTAGAGCTGTATTTATGCGTATGCTCATTCGATAATAAATATCCTCAAAAATATATAAATTATTTAGGCCCAGATTGAGGTCTCAAACGTGTACCAAGTCCCTTTACTTTGATACTCGTATCAGATGATGGCAGAATACTGTACCAATGGGAACATTCCTTTGTCTAAAGCTTACTGGACGTTTGGTGATCCCACATTTATTGAAAGTTGATCATTACCCATTCTTGTAATTTCAATTGTCTGCTCTGTGGTCTAGTGGTCTGAGCCTTGGGCTGTTAATCCAGAGGTCCCGGGTTCGATTCCCGGTCGAGGATAACAGCATTATGTTGTTGATTCTAGTTTAGTTAGTAGTTTCGCACCTGTAATGTTTTTATATTTTTACCTGCTGTCAGGATAGGCATGCTATGCGAAAAATATTATAAAAACAAAGTCAAAAGAGTACCTTCCTACCTTAAAATAAGCATAACAAGTAACTACTAAAATAAAAGTTTTGCTTACTGGGCCTATAATTGATGTAGCCGACTGACGCGCCGATGGGGCACAGCATCATTTGTTACTACTTTCGGTGTTGTAGATTTACTCGTGATATCGTATATTATTCGGTATTTCATGCGAATATTATACTCTGTAAAATCTTAGAAGATAGCTGCGACTGATGCCAACACAAGAAAATGTATCTAAAATCTATAAGAATTGTATCTGTCAACAGCTACATTCCTAGATTTTTTGAGTATAGAAAAGAAATAACTGGTAATTTGTCTCCGTAGGTGGTGATAGAGAAGCGCGACCGAATGTCGCGTAACAACGTGCTCCACCTGTGGTCGTTCGTGATCCAGGACTTGCGGGCGCTCGGCGCGAAGAAGTTCTTCGGCAAGTTCTGCGCCGGCTCCATCGACCACATCAGCATCCGGCAGTTGCAGTGTATTCTACTCAAGGTGTGTATGTGCATAACAACGTGCTCCATCTATGGCCAATTTAGGAGAACAAAGCTGAGAGAGGACATCGATGTTAATGATTGAATATTGTGTTTTTTTTATAACTGACTGATGGACTCACTCAGTGACTTAGTTAAAAAACCTAATCCACTCCCAGATAACCAATAGCAAATACAAATGATGATAGATTTATTTTGTTATAATTAATGAATAATAGGTTAATTTATCGGTGTGTTTGTGTGCAGGTTTGTTTGCTGCTCGGCGTGGAATTCCACGAGGGAGTAAGCTTCGAGGAGCTCCTAGAGCCTTGCATCATGGAAAATGGCGAAAGTAAGCACTATTTCTTTCCTCTTCAAGATGTAAGAGACAGCGTACTGCAAACTGATAGGGGTTGCTCAGTCAACGAAACTGAAAAACAATTAATAATTTCCCATGTAAAATGACTATATAAACTTTTTTTCATTTCCTGAAAGAATTTCCTGGTGAAAGTTGTTCAGTTTCCTTGACTGAGAAACCCCTATTAGTTTACGGTACGCTGTCCCTTACACCGAGACTGAAACCCGTCTGAAAATCAGCTGGTACACACCATTATAATAGAAGTAAAGTATTGTTTCTTTTTGTTTTTTGAGTATTTAAGATGCATATCTGTTGCAGCGCTAGGGTGGCGCGCGCGGGTTTCACCCGACAACCACCCGGTGTCGCAGTACGAGTTCGACTCCCTGATCGGTGCGGACGGCAAGCGGAACACCCTGCAGGGCTTCAAGCGCAAGGAGTTTAGAGGCAAGCTGGCGATGGCCATCACGGCCAACTTCATCAACCGGCACAGCGAGCAGGAGGCGTCGGTTAGTATCATCAAACACCATTTGCTACCTACGAGACTGGGTAGGATTTCAAGCTTAAGGAATTATGGGAGGAAGCAGGTTAAGGAACACATGTGACCCCTGGAAGGATAGTTGAATTACTGAATGTCAATTGGTTGTCGCCTCATAGAATTAATATCAATGTATTTTTTCACTATCCAGGTGCCAGAAATAAGCGGCGTGGCTTTCATCTTCAATCAGAAGTTCTTCAAGGAGCTGTACGAAGTGACTGGCATTGATCTCGAGAACATCGTCTACTACAAAGACGACACACACTACTTCGTTATGACCGCCAAGAAACACAGCTTGCTGGATAAAGGCGTATTGCTCAAGGTAGGTGCAGGTCACATTATATATAAGAAATCAAAAGATCTTGGAATTGTGTTCCATAGCTCTAACAAATGTAGTAGGTATACATTATCCTCGATCCAAATGTTAATCTTTCTTACATTACCCTTTTTATTGGTCAGGCGCGGCGAAAACTACCCTTAATAAGATCGTTGAAGCTGTTATCTATCCCGTAAGGCACACAGGCGTGATCAATAATGGATGTAAAAAAAAATGCTGACCAAAAAACTTTAGGGTAGATAAAATAAATAAGCTTATATTCTAGGGTGGAAAGAAATGCGTGATGCCACGAGATCATTTTGTCATGTTTAGCGCACGAAACTTTACTATGTCAAAGGCCCTCCTCTACAAAATTATACCATTTGTATGGGAGTTCCAATTTAAAAAAAACTTCTTACGAGTATGTTCCACCCTAATTTAGTCAGTTTTTTTTTACAATAAATGTATGTTAAAGTCAAAGTTCATTATTTACCCTGCAGGACTACTCAGAAGTGTCACGACTGCTGTCCGTTGAGAATGTAGACCGCGCGGCTCTAATGCGGTACGCGCAAGAAGCCGCGCGGTTCTCCACCGACGGGCGGCTGCCTTTGAGGGACTTCGCGCTCAACCACTACGGCGAACCAGACGTGGCGCTCTTCGACTTCACCTCCATGTACGCCGCGGAGAACGCCAGCATGGTCAGTAGGTGTAAAAAATAAAAACTTCCGTGCTCCCAGGTGCTCCCAGTACTAATGTTGCAAGCCTCTCGCATACAGGCGCGGTGGTGGCTTACCACTGGCCGCACACAACAGCACACTGTCACAGCCGCGGTGACGGCCTACGGCACCATTGACTATTGTTTCTCCGTTGAGAAAGCACGTCTGACATATATTATACTTCCATGTCGGACTGAGATACATAAATAGACATATTTTGTACCAGCGGTTTTTCTTCCCGGGTATACTGTAAAAACCAATAAAATAAAGACGGGCCCCAGGGTTTCGGAAGAGTATAATTTTTGCTTTATTTGGTATAAGGATATTTTTTATAATCAATATAAAATGTATAATATTAAAACAGAACGTTTCTACAGTTTTGATTAGGATTTTTGACAGTTACATACGCGGATAGTTGTGAAAAATCACAACAAACCGCTCGCTGGCCGCCACCGCCGTTGCGCAGTTTCCGCGACACGCGTGGCGTGGAAGGGTGTGACTTGCAGCCGCGGCTGGTTTTAACTTTCCCAAATCTATCATACAATTTGAAGGAACACAACTGTCGGTAGGCCGCAGGCTGCGCCTGTGTTTTGAACTTATCTCTCATTCGATATAGCATAGTACCCTCGGGCGTAAGCATTAGTTGCATACACGTACAATTAGCGCTAAAAACATCGTATGCAATTGAGAGCGTACACCCCTTGATCACCACTATAGGTACTATTACAGAATTTCTTCTCTACAGGTGTACGAGCGTCTCGGAAAACGCGTGCTCTGCCAGCTGGTCGGCGACAGTCTGCTCGAGCCGTTCTGGCCGACGGGCTCGGGCTGCGCGCGCGGCTTCCTCTCGGCCCTGGACGCCTCGTGGTCGGTGAGGGCATGGGGCGGATTACCGCAGCCCCATCCGCTCTACATCCTCGCGGAAAGGGAGTCCATCTATCGGCTGTTGGGTGAGTGAGACACGCGTTATTTTTTTCGTCATTTATCGCCATTAAGGTATAGACGGAGCATGCGGGGCCAAATGCACTCACAAAACATTAGCTCTTTTTACAGGTTGTCTCAATATTTCTACCAGTATGTGTTAGTTACGTACCTCTAATACACTGCCGGTTGGCTAATTATTCAGTAGCATCGCATGATTGCGTGAGCAACAGCAGCCGTAAAATTTCACCTCTCCCCGTTGTGTCTCGAATAAAACAGTATGAACGCCCACTCCATAGGTTAAAGGTTAGACCGCACTATCGCGTAGCTGCAGCAGAGCGGAGCGGCGCGGCGCGACAAATGATTCTTTGTATTAAAATGTAATGAGATAAACCGCACTACAGCGGCACTGAAGCGGCGCGACACGACGCGGCAAAAACTGTCAAAATGTACCACAAATGTTATAAATAAAAATCTTTCCTTCGATGCTCAACATTTATTCAACTTTTTATCCATGACAATGACAGGGTCATCACATCACCAAAGATTACAAGGAATTTTTCACATCAGAACTGAATATTTACATTTAGTACATTGTTTGTATATTATTATCTGAAACTAATAAAAAATACATTTCCAGCCCAAACGACGCCAGACCACCTTCACAGAGACTTCGGCGCCTACACATTAGAGCCTGGAACTCGGTACCGCAACTTGAACCGGGGCAAAGTGACCCCGCACCAAGTGACCGGCTTTTACGACACCGACGAGATGCTGCCGTTGGACGCCGTGCCCACTACTGCTAAGAAGCGGCGACGAGGTACGTACTAGCAGAGAGTAGCGTGGTAGGGTATGCGTGATATTGGAAGTATAGTTCATCGTCATCATCATCATCTAATCACTCCCCACCGAGGAGGGGCACGAGTCTGCCCTAAATTAGAACACCATGCCCGGGACGAGAAGTAGCTGGTATATTCTAAGTTTTTTATTATTCACGTGGAAATCTTGAAGAGGAAGGCCTGGACGAACGTACCGCGATCAAATCGGGGGCTTCCTAGAGAAAGGTCAGGTCAAGAGTACCCTAAACCAACAAACGTGCGTGCGTATTTCTATTCTATTCTAAAAGATTGTTGAATGTGGATGAAGCGAAAGAAGTTTGCAAGTATCGTAGCAAGTGGAAGGAAGTGATCTCTGCCTACCCCTCCGGGAAAAAGGCGTGATGATATATATATGTCCCAGCCCAGCCCAGCCTGGTAGTAAAAGGAATTTCTACTAATTGATTTATCTCTTACAGAAGTGGAACTGTCAGAGGATTTCCTGATAGCTTGGGTGGGTTGGTCAGAGGGTGGCATACGCGCAGCGTGCAGTGCTTCCGCGCTAACCGCCGTAGTGCGCCGCTACCGGCCCGACCTGCTGCCCCCGGGCTCCGCCCCGCGCGCCGTCTACCACATCTTGAGCCATGAGTTCGGTATGTATTCATTGTACGCCCTAAGATTACCTGCTAGATTCAGCAATAGGGAATATTATTGACCTTTTGTAAATTATTAGTAAGAAAGTTATTTCAACTGAGCACTCTGTGTAAACTTGTGACAGTTATTTCAACTGAACACTCTATGCTAACTTGTGACAATGATTTCAACTGAACACTCTGCTAACTTGTGACAGTTATTTCAACTGAACACTCTGTGCTAACTTGTGGCAGTTATTTCAAATTAACTGAACACTCTGTGCTTACTTGTGATAGTTATTTCAACTGAACATTCTGTGGTAACTTGTGACAGTTTTCAACTGAACATTCTGTGGTAACTTGTCACAGTTTTCAACTGAACACTCTGTGCTAACTTGTGACAATAATTTCAACTGAACACTCTGTGCTAATTTGTGACAATAATTTCAACTGAACACTCTGTGCTAACTTGTGACAATAATTTCAACTGAACAGTCTGTGCTAACTTGTGACAATAATTTCAACTGAACACTCTGTGCTAACTTGTGACAAAGATTTCAACTGAACACTCTGTGCTAACTTGTGACAATGATTTCAACTGAACACTCTGTGCTAACTTGTGACAATAATTTTAACTGAACACTCTGTGCTAACTTGTGACAATAATTTCAACTGAACACTCTGTGCTAACTTGTGACAATGATTTCAACTGAACACTCTGTGCTAACTTGTAATTGTAACAATAGGTAATATGCATGTCTTTTTTTATTAAGCTTTATTGTCACCACAAATAAATAAATGTAAAAGAAATTTGCAAAAAAACTCATTACCTTCTTAGTTTACGAGTAGTTGGTTAAAAAGAGAGGTCCGAACTGACATGTGGCACATGTCAATAAAGCTTTAATACTTCCATATAAAATGTAGTTTCGGAGAGAGAGAGAGAGAGAGAGGTAGTCTAGCTTTGTAACGATAAAACTCCGTGATTTTTTGGGTTCAACCTTTTAAAAATAAGTTGATTCAGAAATATATTTTATGCATGTACTCTATTATTTTATGTTTTCTTGCAAACTTTATCAGTATTATGTGTTATGTCGCAGGCATACCTATGTTGACGTCGACGGGCACTTTGCGCGACGTGCCCGATATCAAGATCCGCAGCTACCTGTCGCGAGTGTACGCCGCGTTCAAGGGAGAGGTGCCGCACGTACACCATGAGACCGGCGTCTTCGATCAGGTACACCATGAGACCGGCGTCTTCGATCAGGTACACCATGAGACCGGCGTCTTCGATCAGGTACACCATGAGACCGGCGTCTTCGATCAGGTACACCATGAGACCGGCGTCTTCGATCAGGTACACCATGAGACCGGCGTCTTCGATCAGGTACACCATGAGACCGGCGTCTTCGATCAGGTACACCATGAGACCGGCGTCTTCGATCAGGTACACCATGAGACCGGCGTCTTCGATCAGGTACACCATGAGACCGGCGTCTTCGATCAGGCACACCATGAGACCGGCGTCTTCGATCAGGTACACCATGAGACCGGCGTCTTCGATCAGGTACACCATGAGACCGGCGTCTTCGATCAGGTACACCATGAGACCGGCGTCTTCGATCAGGTACACCATGAGACCGGCGTCTTCGATCAGGCACACCATGAGACCGGCGCCTTCGATCAGGTACACCATGAGACCGGCGTCTTCGATCAGGTACACCATGAGACCGGCATCTTCGATCAGGTACACCATGAGACCGGCGTCTTCGATCAGGTACACCATGAGACCGGCGTCTTCGATCAGGCACACCATGAGACCGGCGTCTTCGATCAGGTACACCATGAGACCGGCGTCTTCGATCAGGTACACCATGAGACCGGCGTCTTCGATCAGGTACACCATGAGACCGGCGTCTTCGATCAGGTACACCATGAGACCGGCGTCTTCGATCAGGTAACCGAGTGGAAAAACAACAACAAAGCCATTGAAGAATTTAGACATACCAAAATTATTTTTAAAATAAACATGTAAAATACTCGCGGCCACTAGTGAAACCTATGCCAATCGATAGATAATATTAATAGAAATAGAAAGTATCCCTTGGTAAAATCTCAAAAAGCAATTCTATTTGTTCGGCGTCACTTTTCGAGATTTTACTAAAGAGTAATTTTAATTTCTAATAATATTATCTGTCAATTGGCATAGGTTTCATCAGTGCCGCGAGAATTTTTAATAATTATTTTCAAAACTATGCCATAAATCTAATACATATGGCTTTTCTAAAATAAAAAAATCATGTGAAAGAATTATTTCAATAAGTCAATTAGTTACAAAGAGAAATGGAATTTTAAAAAAATAAGCGTATGGCCCGGTCGTCCAGTTACCTACTCGACTGAAGCTAAGACCGTACTAGAGCGAAACGCACACTATGGCAATGTGCGTGAAGTTACATGTACATACACACACACACACACACACACACACACACACACACACACACACACACACACACACACACACACACACACACACACACACATGGACACAAGAATGCCTATGCGGCAGTCGTGAGAAAAAACAACTGAAATATACATTTTTTTACAGATCAAACTGAGCCAACAGAAAGACAAACACGTGCGCAACACAGCTGATCACTCCGTTTCTGCGTATTCAAGTAAGTTCTTTGAATTTCAGAATAGAGAACGTTTCATAAAACAACAATTTTCAAGCACAATACGATGTACACTGCGTGGGCTAGTGTATTATTCCGCCTAGTATCTGAGAATCTTACCAATGTAATGCAATGTACGTAAAAATAAAATCGAATAACCTTGTTTAGCGTCTTTTTTCGCGATTTTACTGAAGATCATTTTCTATTTTTATTATTATAATCTTACGCTTGGCATAGATTTCAAAAGCAGTAGCAAGAATTTTGTATTCTAAAATCAGTTTGCTACTAAAATCTTCAATAGCTTTTATGACAAATTCTAGATGCTGCAGACACGGAGAAATCTCACTCGAGCTACAGAAAGAAGCGTCGCTCCGTCCGGCCCCAGCACGTAAGTACCGACTCCGCGGAGTATATCCGCAAAAAGATCGGCAAACTGGACCTTAACGACATCACGCAACTAGCCAGGCTCATCGAGGGCCACGACGCCGTGCCCCTCGACAGCCAACACACGGACAAACAGAAAGAACTGCAGGACCAAATCCTCGCCCTACTAGACCCCGAAGACGCCCCCGACCCGCAAATCGTCAGAGAATCTCTCGCTCAGCTCCTACAAGGAACCACCAAAAGTCGGGTCAAGAGAGACACTCAAGAACATAACAAAATGGCACAGTTTTTCCAGGACAATAAAGAAGAGAAGCCAACCAAACCGCCGAGAAGACTCAAAGGTTTAGATATATCTTCTATCAAAGTACCAGACTTCTCTGATATTTTCGATGACTCCGCCGATACAGATGCTACCGTTATCAAAGTGGATACAAACAAGAAAGATTTCAATCGCGCTAAGCCTAAAGACTGTTTGAAGAAAGAGTTCACACGAGCTAACTCCACCGACATGCCTAAGAAGAAGGAATTTGTGCGAACTGGATCGATCGATAGCCCCAAGAAACAAACGCGCTCGTTTTCTGTCGACAACGGCAAAAAGTTCGAACGCGCATCGTCATCAGAAATTCCTGTCCCGAAAGGCAGAAGATTGTCAGAGATGATTGTCGATCAAAGAAAGAAACATTCTCCAAGCCCCGAGTTGCCACACGGACGCTCCAACTCTGTCGGTACCAGTGAATTAGTGAACACCAGGAGAATTGCTCAAATTTTTGAAGGTCAGAAACGGCGGCACACACCGAGTCCTGACTCCAGGTCCGTGCGGTCTGGTTCCGTCACCACTCTAGAGATGGCGTTGCGGATGAAGAGAATGACCGACCTCATCGAAGGACGCCGAGACACGCCCAGCCCAGAGAGAACGAAACGCACCGAGACCATCGGCACGCCTGAGATGGCTTTACGAAGACAACGCGTCGCAGAGCTCATAGACGGCCCAAAACAGAGAGACAGGAGCCCTGAACCATTATACAACACTCAAAGAAGGAACTCTGGAGAGATGGCATTTCGCGTTCAGAGAGCCAACGATATGATACAGAGGCGGACAGCGGAAGCAAAGAGGTCCAAAAGTGCAGGCGGAAGACGAAAAGCTGCTCGAGAAATAATGAAGCAACGGTTCGAAAAGAGTCTGCAGTTGCTAGCCACAGAGCCGCGTATGGAGTTCGAGCCGACCACAGACTTGAAGAACGACTACAACTTGCAGCAGTACCGCGCCAACGCGCCGCACTTCGACGACCGCGTCAAACAACTCGAGAAACAATTACAACATTACGTGAGCGCGATGCGTTTGGGTGTTGCATGGCGTTTCGGTATTCTCCTAGCTGATAACACGCACGATTGGAACTAAACTATAGACCGTGTCAAAGGTTTCCGTAACCAGTGTGATTTTTGTGTGTGCATGAATTAAAATACCTCACTTGTGAACTATTTTAAACTAGCCAGACTAGACCGACAACAAACAAACATTACAGGTCGACCATTTTCTCTCAACACCATTTATAAAAAATTAACAGCTTTCTGTTGTGTTGTATTTCTGTTTAATTCCTAGTCTTGAGATCTAACCACAATGTTTTGTATAAAATCCCATTCTACATTTTTTTTGGGTTATGAAACCTATTGAGAGTAGACAAATTTAAAATGCACAAGCCTTATTATAAAGTTTTAAGTAAGCTATTATATCCACCGGTTTCGTCGCACCATCACGTTTACAAATCAAGAATCATTGTGGTCAGATTCCATTTCAATTCACCGCTTCCTCCTAACACAGACGTTTTCACAGGAGGAGGGACGCATAGTAGGCGGCGGCAGTCGAACGGGGGGCGGACTCCGAGTGGCGCGTTTAGCCGCCGAGCTGGCAGGAGGCACGGCCGGCACCGCAGCCCCTAAAACCTCCGGCAAGCCGAAGGACCTGATGCGCTCCGTCGGCAAGATCGAGCGCGACGACTGGAACGTGAAGGAGATCGAGCGCAAGATTATGGAGAACAGACTCGGCAGGCCCGAGCCGAAGACCGCTGAGAAAGTGCCCAAGTGGGACAGGGAGCAAGTCAGTACAACGGAAACTCGCTTCTTGTTGTGTGGGTTGCGAGTTGATCGACCCGATGAACCCTGGTGTCAGAGTTTTTAAACCGCCTAATAGAACAGCTAATAGACCTCTAACATGGTTTGTGTTGTGTAACGACCACTTTAAGAAAAACCGGGACCGAGCAACAGGCTTAACATGCCCTCCGAAGCATGGAATCTTTCTTCTTACAGACAATCAGGTGATTCAGCCTGCATTGTCTAAAACTCACAAAGTGATAAAATTGCAAATATCAGCTTTGTATCAGTCAAACCCAGAACCTCTGGATCGGGAGCCAAAGGTACTATCAATAGTGTATGCTATAAAATGTTGTTTGTGTAGTTCCTTGGCCGCCAGCGCCGGCTGAAGGACGGCGACGGCACCGAGAAGTGGGGCGAGATCGACGAGACGCTGCACAAGCTGGACCAGAAGCTGCGCGACTCCGGCCGCCCGGACCACGGCACCAAGAAGGTAACTACTGTTCTCATCTATATCCTAAAGCCCCTATAGGGAGTAAGCATCTCCCTAGCTTATTTCCGTATTTAGAAGCTAACCTCCGTAACCCTGAAGGGAAACCAGAGCCAATCGTAGGCTAGATTTTTTCCAGGTTAGTGCCCAACCCAGCTGCCAAAGTTTTCAAGCCGCCAACGCTTATTGTATTTATATAAGACGTTTAATTTGTTAATCATTCAAATTATATGTATCTGCCTTTTACTTCCCAGGTAGCTAATTTAGCGACTAAATTCGTGAAGAAAGAAGAAACAGAACCGAAAATCAATCCAAAAGAAGAGGTAGGTAAAGAGCGTAGTTTTATTATGTTTCATTGTTCTTAGTACACCTAGAAATATCTTGAAAGCACACGCCAATGTAACTCAAAATATTGGCGCGCGCTAATTTGAACGATATGTCAATGGCGTTACGTTCGATATTTGAATAGCTCGAAATCGACTTGCTTATCTGACATTGGTATAAGCCTTAATTAGCCAATCAGAGTGTTAGAAATGCATGTGACTGACACATACTGGCATGTTTACCGAGTTCATTTACCGCATGCTCACTCCATAGGTGGTTATCGGCTTGGACCATAAGGTCATTGAAGAGTTTCTGGTCCATAGGCTTGATCCCATCTTCTGTTGCAGTTGCGCAAGGGCTGGCGCGGTCCGTCGTCCACAGGCATACAGTGCGCGGCGTGCGGAACGCGCGTGTTTGCGGCCGAGGGCGTCACGGCGGACGGGTTACATCTGCACAGGGCCTGTTTCCGGTGCGCGGTGTGCAAGTGCGTCTTGCGGCCTGGGTGAGTCCATAAAATTGAAAGAAGGCATCTTCCCAGAGCTTGGTAAACGATAAGTATAATAAAAATGGTGGACGGAGCACTACTACCATTGAAAGGTGTATAGATTTTAGTTTTTTTTTTTTTTTCTAGCAACTACACAATGGAGCGCTACGGCAGCCGCCTGGTGTGCTTACGTCACAGCGGCGTGAGCGTGCCGGACGCCGTAGCCGCGGTGGCAGCTCTGGGCGCTGTGACGTCACTGGGCCCCACCCCCCGCGTGCTCATACCGCACCACCCCCCGCCTACGCCCGAACGCATTAGTCTCGAGTTGTCTGATAGCGGACAGAGGGAGATCGATGAAGATGAATGGACTGATAGAAACTTTTTGGCTTCGGAGACTTCTGGCGCTGGTGGACTCAGGTATGATAGATTTTTAGTGCTTAACCATAAAATTTTTCATAATTAAACTACTAAGCTGTAAATAGCGCTATGCTCCAAAGATAACGCTCTATGAAAGCTTAGAAATAGTGCTATGCGCCAAAGATAACGCCCTATGAAAGAATAGCTTTCCGCGCGTGGTTTCATCCATCAATGAGATACCGCGTGGAAATGTGGGTTTTCCCGCTGAAAAGTAGCCTATGATGTCGTATTCTACGAGTTAATCTATCCTATATGTGTGTAGTTTTATCCCGATCCGTTCAGTGGTTCAAGCGTGATTGAGTAACAGGCATACAAAATTTCGCATTTAAAAATTAGTAGGATACTTCTCTAGAAAAATCAATGGTAAATGTTGTATAATTTGCAGCGACGACGACGACTCGAGCTCCGAAGAGGAATACACGGACGCGGGCGACAGCGACGTGGACGCGGCCTTATCGCCCGAGCCGCAGCCGCAGTTGCGACCGCAAGTGCGCCCGCACCGCACCGAGCTTTATTTCTCCGACGACTCTTTCGGCTACGACGACTATTCAGACGACGGTAAGACGTCTACTCAACTTCTACACTCAGTGACAAATTATGAGGCGGCCTTATCGCCCGAGCCGCAGCCGCAAGTTGCGTCCGCACGTCCGCCCGCACCGACCCGAGCTTTATTTCTCCGACGACTCCTTCGGCTACGAGGCGACGAACGATCTGACGAACCCTGGTGTCAGAGTTTTTAAACCGCCTATTAGTTACAGCTAATTTGCCTCTGGCATAGTCTTAAAGAGAGCGACCGGGACCGATGGCTTAACGTGCCCTTCAAAGCACGGAAACCTTTTTCTTTTCGTACAGTCAGGAGATTCAACCTAAAAAATAACAACACAAAGTCGTTGTCCCCCACCGGGAATCAAACTGCTCAGACAAATCAGACCGATTGACCACGGATGCAGTTTTTTTGAAAAAACTAGTAGCTATCATAAAAATGGAAATGCCAGACCTTGTTTACCGCGATTTAGAAACCCATTTTGTTGTTAGGTGGGGAATCCTCTGGCAACGAGTCGTGTTCGCGCATGCGTGCGGCGTGCGAAGCCCGCCGGCGCGAGGTGCCCGCCGACAACCGCCCGCCCACCGACAGCAGCGAGGTACCGCGCTGCCTGGTCGCCTAGCAACCGCAGCCGTCGCCTAGCAACCGCGGCGGTCCTCTTGCAACCGCAGCGGTCGCTGGCTACCGCAGTAGGGAGGTGCGCGCGGCGCGACCCCGCCACCGCCGCCCCAATCCATTCGTTCATTTGATATGATAACCTCTCATTGACAGTACCCGAGCTTGAAAATTCGTGGCTGAAATGGCTACAATCCAAGCCCGAACATGTCTTGGGTTAAAAGTCTGCTAGTAAATAAGAGCTATGGCTAAATTGCAGTTAAACATTGAAATAATTGATAACCTCTCATTGACTTGTTAAAATACTAGTATCCAAGCTTAAAGATACTTAGCTTAAAGGGCTAGTATCCAAGCCCGAATATATCTTTAAAAGGCTGTAATTTGAAATAATAATTTTCTTATAACGAAATGCTCGAACAAGCAATAACAAATAATCTGAGTTACTTTGTCTGGCATGTTTACTGGAGTGAGCTTACGAAATAAAACCAAGTGACTTACAATTTTCTTATGACCGATTGAAAAAAGATAATTCATTCTAGAATTCAATTCATGCAAAATTCTAATTGATATTGATAATATTGCAACCAACTTTTTCATTCTTTATCAATGACTTGAAATAGACGAATGACTGTACAAAACATCATGTCATCGCGCATGTGCCGTTACAATAACCGGGGCGGCGGCGGGGCGCGGCAGTGTGTAGATTGATTGACCACACTAACTTCCGTCGTATTTAGACGCGCTTGCTGTTCTATTATGTTATGTTCTATACTTCATTTCAAATATGTAAGTTCTATTGAACAAAATATGCGGGAGGAAATTTTTTTCTTTCTCCCTTGCTTTATTCTTCTAACATAAATCATGACTGGAAACAGGTGGATGCCAAAAAATAAAAAGTTTGTATCTCGAAACCCATCAAAATGATATTTGCTGTATGTACTTTGTTTCATTTGCTTCTTCCATATTTTAAACTAAAATCGGTCACGTTCTTCTCTCTGTGAACATTTTACAAACAGAACAGCAAGGGTTGATTATTAGTGGCGCTTTTATTGTTATTTATATCGTATTATTTAATAACTCCATGATTTCGTTAGTCCTGTTACAAAATATAAAGTTACCATAAAGGTCACATTAATTTGAAATTTCATCTCGCATAAAATTATGAGAAGGAATGACGATGTGTACTTTGTTCATGGGATATCTTTCTCTAACAGCAAACTTACGTTATTACGTCCTGATAACAAATTATTATCATTTATCAGCTTCTAACATCGATACATAGCTCCGAATAAATGTATATATTGTATCTATTTATTCACGTATATGTAAATAACGTTTGTGTTGTTTGCGGGTGTGTTATTTTTATATATTTTGTATATATTTAAGTAATTGATATTATAAATATTTATTTGAATATCACAGTGGTAGCGGGACCGGGCTTATAGCGCTAAGAGTCGAGGCGGTAAGTTAGTGTGGACACAAGAGCGCACCTATTCTGACATTCTTGACGCTTCTGCTTATGTTTTTTGTACGATGTCGTCGAATTTTCTCACATATAAAACACTGTCTCACATCCAGTTTTTAAATAAATATTGGAATAGTTTAAAACATTTTCGTAAAGATATGGCAATCACTGGTAGGTAGATTAATGCAAAATTGGACGACATGGTACACTTACATGTACTTTTCTTGTAAACTTTGAGGGGCGCACTCTCGTGACCCTCGACACACACTCTTGCACTACAACGGGGTTTGACGCAGGTGGAGTCGGAGGAAGCCAGCGAGTCGAGCGAGGACGAGGAGGTGTCGTCTGCCACCGAGGTGTCCACCGACAGCGAGTTCGCGCGCGAGGAGTGCCCCGCGCCCTCCCCGCCCGCCATACTCGTCACTGAAGCTCCCCCTCCCGCCCCGCCCCCTCCCCCGCACGCCCACCCCCCGCACGAGTACCCCCTCAGCCGGACCCGCTCCGCCGGCGGACTCGCCACCAAGCGAGCGCTCGAGCTCAAACGACGCTACCTCCTCGGAGAATCCTCCCCCCCCGCCGTCCGCAAGTCAGACTCCACCTCACAACTCGACACCAAACTCGAAGCCTTCCGAT
>JARACY010004127.1:0-28641 GCA_029255725.1 Scrobipalpa atriplicella | reverse complement strand
GTCGCGGCCGCTGCAAAAACTATCAAAATATATGAACTGACTACTAGTGCGGTCTAACCTTTAGGTGTGTATCTACAATTTTTACAATCTGTTAAAGTTCATATTGTTAGAAATATTGATAGTTACCATTTACCTGCAGTGCAATACCAATAACCATTATGTTTAAATATTATATTTGCACGACAATAAGTCACGAGAAAGCGTTATAATGATACGAAACAAAATTGGTGTAACAGAATGCCTTAGAATACTTATATGTATTCTAAAAAAATTTTATGAGATTTCAGCTAACTGGGAGTTAGCAGAAAGTTATCCACTAACTGCCACATTAAGTTTTGCACTCTGATCTCTTTCATATGATAGATTGTAGCAAAAATGGGGAAGTCGGAAAGTACATTTTAGGTTTTACATTTTGTGAAAATAATTCTTCTATTTCTATTGAACAAAACTTTTCTTGTATACCGTTTTTCTTATTTATCTCTTTTTAAACTTATGTACCTATAGACAAATTGACTTGATATTCCGGGTGTAGCTTCTTAAGAGGTAGGTATACAACTTTTTTTTTGCTATAATTTATTTTTGGAGCTCATATCAGATATCTTCTCAAGGAACAAATATATAGCAAAAAAAATTTAGGTATACCTCTTAAGTGGCCACCCTGTAGAAGGATAGAAGTTTAATGTAATGATTTCACTGGTACCCTTTATGGCCTTTTAGAATAAACCTGACTTTCTCGTGTCCTTGTTCGAATTAACAGACTTTTCTGTATGTTGTACCACACTTGTACGTATGTTTGTTATCGTTACCTTTTCACTTTTTACATTGCGGGAGAGCATTTTTTATGTATAAATAAGCAATAAATATGATTTTTACAGAACTTTCCTTTTTTATTTGTTTGTTACTCATACCAAAGTACTGACAAAGGATCTAAACATAAAGGCTGCTACACACCGCCCACCGGCATGCCGCTCCACTCCACTCCATGAGCTGAGCAAATAGGGCAGCTCAACATTCAGGTTCTCTTCTATGTTGCCCTGGTAGCAAGATCGTGCCATGAGCTGCGGCAGCTCAACATTCAGGTTCTCTTCTATGTTGCCCTGGTAGCAAGATCGTGCCATGAGCTGCGGCAGCTCAACATTCAGGTTCTCTTCTATGTTGCCCTGGTAGCAAGATCGTGCCATGAGCTGCGGCAGCTCAACATTCAGGTTCTCTTCTATGTTGCCCTGGTAGCAAGATCGTGCCATGAGCTGCGGCAGCTCAACATTCAGGTTTATGTTGCCCTGGTAGCAAGATCGTGCCATGAGCTGCGCTACCAGGGTAACATAGAGCAGAGACTGAACATTCGGCGTCTCTTCTCTTCTATGTTTCCCTGGTAGCGTAGCATGATACTCGTACCATGAGCGGAGCTACCAGCAAACATTGAATAGAGGCTAAACATTCAGGTAAATCGCATATCTTTTATGTTACCCTGGTTGCAAGATACCATGCCATGAGCTGAGTTACCAGGGCAACACAGAACAGAGGCTAAACATTTGGCGTCTCGTCTATATTGCCCTGGTAGCAAGATACCATGAGCTGAGCCAATAGGGCAGCTCAACATTCAGGTTATCTTCTATGTTGCCCTGGTAGCAAGATACTCGTACCATGAGCTGAGCTACCAGGGAAACAGAACAGAGGCTAAACATTCAGCGAATTTAGATAGACTCCTCAGTCTATTTTTGTTTCATTACTACTGATTCGCAAAGGCATCAGTGAGACAACTTACACAATTAATAATGTAGATATAGGCTGATAGAAAAGAATTGTTGAATAAAAAAAATGCAATAAAATAATATTTGCTAACTGTAAATAGTAATTAGTTCATTTTGTATTTATTGAAAAAATTAAATAAGATTGTCAACGATCCCGTAAAGACAAAAATGTTATAACAGTAAAATAACGCTACTTGCGTTTGAGATTAATCAGTAAAAAAAATAATGATTTTATACATGGACTGCATTAATACTATAAATACAAATCTACCGTTGAAATGCAGTCCACGCTTAAGTGCTGTTTGGTATGATGGAAAGTTAAAAATGTGGGTAAATGAATGATAGAAAATATGTCAATGGCAAATAATTTAATCCTCAACGACATTCCACTGTTTCTTATTCAGTATTTTTGTTCAAACTTATCCCAATTAAGGTGTAAATTAATAAAAAGTTTTATAACAATCCATCTTATTTTATTTGTGTAAGAATGACACCATACCCTCCAAAGATTCAGTAGTAATGAAACAAAAATAGACTGAGGAGTCTATCTAAATTCGCTGAATGTTTAGCCTCTGTTCTGTTTCCCTGGTAGCTCAGCTCATGGTACGAGTATCTTGCTACCAGGGCAACATAGAAGATAACCTGAATGTTGAGCTGCCCTATTGGCTCAGCTCATGGTATCTTGCTACCAGGGCAATATAGACGAGACGCCAAATGTTTAGCCTCTGTTCTGTGTTGCCCTGGTAACTCAGCTCATGGCATGGTATCTTGCAACCAGGGTAACATAAAAGATATGCGATTTACCTGAATGTTTAGCCTCTATTCAATGTTTGCTGGTAGCTCCGCTCATGGTACGAGTATCATGCTACGCTACCAGGGAAACATAGAAGAGAAGAGACGCCGAATGTTCAGTCTCTGCTCTATGTTACCCTGGTAGCGCAGCTCATGGCACGATCTTGCTACCAGGGCAACATAAACCTGAATGTTGAGCTGCCGCAGCTCATGGCACGATCTTGCTACCAGGGCAACATAGAAGAGAACCTGAATGTTGAGCTGCCGCAGCTCATGGCACGATCTTGCTACCAGGGCAACATAGAAGAGAACCTGAATGTTGAGCTGCCGCAGCTCATGGCACGATCTTGCTACCAGGGCAACATAGAAGAGAACCTGAATGTTGAGCTGCCGCAGCTCATGGCACGATCTTGCTACCAGGGCAACATAGAAGAGAACCTGAATGTTGAGCTGCCCTATTTGCTCAGCTCATGGAGTGGAGTGGAGCGGCATGCCGGTGGGCGGTGTGTAGCAGCCTTTATGTTTAGATCCTTTGTCAGTACTTTGGTATGAGTAACAAACAAATAAAAAAGGAAAGTTCTGTAAAAATCATATTTATTGCTTATTTATACATAAAAAATGCTCTCCCGCAATGTAAAAAGTGAAAAGGTAACGATAACAAACATACGTACAAGTGTGGTACAACATACAGAAAAGTCTGTTAATTCGAACAAGGACACGAGAAAGTCAGGTTTATTCTAAAAGGCCATAAAGGGTACCAGTGAAATCATTACATTAAACTTCTATCCTTCTACAGGGTGGCCACTTAAGAGGTATACCTAAATTTTTTTTGCTATATATTTGTTCCTTGAGAAGATATCTGATATGAGCTCCAAAAATAAATTATAGCAAAAAAAAAGTTGTATACCTACCTCTTAAGAAGCTACACCCGGAATATCAAGTCAATTTGTCTATAGGTACATAAGTTTAAAAAGAGATAAATAAGAAAAACGGTATACAAGAAAAGTTTTGTTCAATAGAAATAGAAGAATTATTTTCACAAAATGTAAAACCTAAAATGTACTTTCCGACTTCCCCATTTTTGCTACAATCTATCATATGAAAGAGATCAGAGTGCAAAACTTAATGTGGCAGTTAGTGGATAACTTTCTGCTAACTCCCAGTTAGCTGAAATCTCATAAAATTTTTTTAGAATACATATAAGTATTCTAAGGCATTCTGTTACACCAATTTTGTTTCGTATCATTATAACGCTTTCTCGTGACTTATTGTCGTGCAAATATAATATTTAAACATAATGGTTATTGGTATTGCACTGCAGGTAAATGGTAACTATCAATATTTCTAACAATATGAACTTTAACAGATTGTAAAAATTGTAGATACACACCTAAAGGTTAGACCGCACTAGTAGTCAGTTCATATATTTTGATAGTTTTTGCAGCGCCGCCGCCGTGTCGCGCCGCTGCAGTGCGGTACGTCTCATACGTTTTCAATGGGGTTAAAAACTCAGAACTTAATGGCGCCACTGTTGAGTGATCCTTTTTCCTGTGATTGGTCAGTAATCTGTCAATATCAACGTCAATGTCAGTTTATCTGTCAATATCAACGTCAATGTCAGTTTTGTGTCTTCTCATTGGTCTTTTTTGGAACACTCAATAGTGGCGCCATCTGCAATTAGCTTTGCGTTTTTATCCCCATTTCATACAAAGAATCATTTGTCGCGCCGCTATAGCTACGCGACAGTGCGGGCTACACTTTACAGCCATGTTACATTGATTAATTTTACTATTTTCTTTTTTATCGTAGTTTATTATACGGCACTATAATACATCTAAATAATAAAAAAATGCAAGTCAGTAACATAAATTTGCTATCTTGTGGTAATGTTTTTATGGAATGTAGTTTAATAAAATAAGTAGTACTTCTTTGTTTTGTTCTTACTTTACGGTTAATAATTTACATAATACGGTATGTTATGTTAATGTACTAATAATTTAAATAAAATAAAATTGGTCCAATCAAGATTTAACATGAAATATGTAAAAATAAAAACATTTTTATTTAAAATAACATAAATATGTGATATTTTTTTTAATAACTCGCGAGTCAGGAATACTTTTGGAATGATTAATCGGAATGAAAATCATCACATTTAAAAATTGTTACTTTGTGAAATCTCGCCTAGCCAATAACTTGATTTAGATCTTAAATTATAAAAAAATAACTTTTTGTATCAGATCTTATTCTACATCCTCTTTTCGTCCCCAATAATTTGTTCGTAATTTTTATCACTTCCCGACATAACTTTGTCCAAATCACTTTACAAAACATCCATTCACAAAAAAAAATCAAATGACTATTTATAAAGCCGGGTTAGGGATCTCTGTGGGTCCGCCCTTCTTGATCACTTTCAGTTTTTCTTTCGTCGGCTTCATGGTGTCTGAGGGGATTTCTTCAATAATAGGAATCTGTTCTTTTTTTTCTACCCTTTCTACTATAATTTCCGGCTCTTGTGGTGGCGGCGTCGTAGGTTTTTGTTTCGGCTGTTTTGATGTAGCAGTGGGTGGTTTAGTTGTGGTAGTGAGTGGTTTAGTAGTGGTAGTGGGTGGTTTAGTAGTGGTAGTGGGTGGTTTTGTAGTGGTAGTGGGTGGTTTTGCTGTGGTAGTGGATGGTTTCGCTCTGGTTGGAGGTGGTGTCGTTGTAGAAGGTTTAGTCGTTGGAGTGGGAGGTTTCGTAGTGGTCGTGGGAGGTTTAGTAGTGGCAGTGGGTGGTTTGGTAGTGGTAGTGGGTGGTTTCGTTGTGGTAGGAGGTGGAGTCGTTCTAGGAGGTTTAGTCGTTGTGGTGGGAGGTTTTGTAGTGGTCGTGGGTGGTTTAGTCGTAGTGGTAGGTTTGGCCGTAGTCGTTTCAGGTTTCTTCTCTACAGGTTTCTGCGTCACAGGCTTAGAACTTTCTGCTGATTTTTTCGGAGTTATAATCTGTACGGAGGAGTAAGCTTTCTTGAGCAGCGGCGGCGCTGTGACGGCGCCGACTGAATCCCGCGTGTTGACGCTCCCTGTCAGCAACTTGTCTTGGAACACGATCGCGTCGGTGAGCTGGCCGATGCTTCCGTCAGTGTTGAAGTATCCCTCCACGATGTTACCGCTCCAGTCGACTACCAAGAGGCCTGGAGACCCGGTCATGACGGAGGTGAGGGTATTGAAATTTACGGTCTGGAAAATAATGAAATTAAACAGGTTAGTTCTATGTGATGCAAGTGTGGATTTAGGTTTAACAATCTGAAAAATGTAGATTTCGAAATGCGAGGGAATAATAAGATATAGTATTTATGCGTTTCAAAAACATAGAACATGCTAGCTGTAGCTGTAAAAAACCTGCAAAGGGATTCGAGGGTTACATACTGTGTATTTGTATTGTTATTTAGGCGATGGGCATTCACTATCACTTTAGCGATACCCATATAAATTTAAAATTTACCTCAATATTTGAATCCCTACTAGAAGTTCTACGCACTGCCTATCCCGTAAGGGTTCTGAGGCGTAACTTTATGTATTTATGTTGGAAGAAGAATGGAGCTTTGTTCAGTTCAGTTCAATACTCACTTCAGCCAGTTGCTGTACAACAGAACTCGGGAACTGTTTGTTCAGGAACTCAAACGGCATCTCGATGAGCGTGAAGATCCTGGCGAGGAACTTCCTGATGGCGGGCGTCTTGGCGAGCGACTTGGCGACATTCGGCTCGTCCTCTTTGAACATCGTGAACATGCCCACTGTGAAGCCCGAGCCGTCGGGGAGGACCCGAAGGTTGTCTGGGATACCTGAAGGAAATCGGGCCATAGTTATTTCCTGGTTTGAGGAATAGTGTACCGGGTGTAAGGGACAGCATATCAGAAACGGATAGGGGTTGCTCAGACAAAGAAACTTAACAACTTTCACTACGAAATGCTTTCAGAAAAAAAATTGGCTTTATCATACACATTGTCTGATCGAGGTCGCCATTTTGTATTGGAAAGTTAATTTTTTTTTCATTACCTGAGAGAATTTACTTGACTGAGCTTTCAGTTTTGTTGACTGAGCAACCGCTAACCGTTTCTGAAACGCTGCCCCTTACACCCGGTATAAGGTCAAGGTCATTTAAAATTAAGATAAAATACCGACATAAGTACTTATAAAATATTTTTATCCAGCTCGAGTCTAAGGTACCTATCATTTTGAAAAGAGGTGCAACTTTGCACAACAAATTCTATGAAATAATACAAACATTTTATGTCACTCATCATAAAACTTATTATAGGTACGTTAAAGCTGTTACCATTATCTTTGCGCAAGATATACTTACTTGCACCTGTACAAATAATATTTTGTAGTCACGACCACCACAGTCGAACCTACTTTGTTGCAGTTGAGTTTAAAAAATATATAATTAAATACTCCAATGCATATTCCGACGTTTTTCACCTTGTTTACCCTATTATGGGGTCAGATATTTGCCCAAGAAGTGTACGAAACTGACATGAACTTCAGAATAGAACCAGGAGCTAGAACTTGCTTCTTCGAGAAGGGGACCGCCGGACAGATAATGGAAGCGAAATACCAAGTTATTGACGGCCAGCACGGCGATTACGACATCACCTTCGAGATAATGGACCCCAACGGTGTCCAAATAGTGAACGACTACAAACAAACGCAAAACTCCTTCATAATGGACTTAGAAGCGACCGGCGACTACGTATTCTGTATGGACAACTCGCACAGTGTGATGAATTCCAAACTAGTGTTCGTGTTTGTTATAATCGAGGACAAACCTCGCGAACAAGTGGAAGGGGAAACGACTGAAGCTACGACAGGACAGAACGAGGAGGAGGTTTTGGAGTGGACGGGGTACGACAAGAACAACGAGACTTATTACGTGCCCGTGGCGTCGATAGCGAAGTCTGTGACGCGTACGTTGAGACACGTGGTGAAGGCGAGGCAGGTGCTCAACCATTACGGCGCGCTGAAATCCCGCGACAGCTACCTGGCCTTTGAAGATACCTTCATAGTAGACGTGTGGTCCAGCGTACAGATCACATGCATGTGTGTGGTCGGCATGGTGCAGGTTTACATGATCAAGAAGCTGTTCAACAATCCGGCTAAGCCTGATTATAGTTATTATAAATGATGTGTGAAATAATGGGACTGTTTTCTAAGTGTTTTGAGTGCTTTTCTTTATTTTATCCTTTCAAGTTTATCGGAATAATAAGCAGATAATTTTGTTTGTTGTTTGATATTTTCGTATGATATTAAAGTAATTTCCTTATTTATTCACTAGTTTTAAAGTTTATCAGGTCTTAGTGATTAACAAATAAACAAATTAATTAGTTCAACAATTAAATAGAAATAACGACATAGTTTGCGCTTTTAGGACACATTCCTACATCGTACAATCTACATTTTCGTTTATATTTTATGGATCGATATAAAATATTTTACTAATTGACCAATGTCGGGTATATTAGGTTCTTTTAATTTATATGTTTGTGTTAATATGTATGTAGATTGTAGATCACACTCTGAGGTCTACAAATTTAAAAAACATAAAAACCTTTTTTAACAATAATGGACGCAAAGGCGGTCTTATCGCTTAGATCGATCTCCACCAGACATCCTACGAATTTCAAGGAAAAACAACAAAAGTAAAGTATTCGGGAACCATACATTTATTCCATTTTTTAATCAATACTAAAGTTAAGGAAATACAAATAAAAAAATATTATTCTTGGCTACATCTCGTACATCAGGATACACCGTCAATTTCCATCGTTCAGGCAAAGATCAGACAGGAAGCTCCTTATTAGAACCAGACATTCGCAGAGTCACAGCAGCGTCGAAAACACGTGGGAAAGCCATTACAAATCAGAAAAATTTACTCGATTCTTCGATAGTATCAGTACATGAGGATGCCAATTTCAAGGTCGAGATGCCTCGTATCCGTAAGGAAATCCAAAAGCGTGAGAAAAGCGTCGTACCAACGCATTTCGTATTACTAATACAGGACTATTTACTGTCGTTTTGTATGCCCAGTGGCAAGCCGGCGAATGATTGGAAAAATTCACCGCGATGCGCTTTTAAATGCTCTCTAGACACACTAATTACGATATGACCTCCTTCTAATACTTTTATCGGTATTTGAGTCGAAGATAATGTTTATTTACTAAATGTCTGTGTCGCTGCTGTCTCTATTAGTCTGGCCAGGTGGCCACAGGATAATTTGCTACGGCAAATGCCCTGTTACGAAGCCGTTACTCATGTTTGTATGTACAACAAGATCGCAATAAAAAAATTGAGTATTGATTAATCTGACTTCAGTTCCCGGCAAACATCAGGAGCATTGCACATCTCTAAAATTCATTTGTATCATCGTATCAGTCATTGCTTAAAATGTTTGCCGAAAACTATACATACAGCATTTTAAACTCACCTGGCAATCCACCAATGAAGACTTCTGACCTCCCCTTCTTAGGTCCGTCGATGTAGTACTTCTGTAGTCGGTAGCTGTTGGTCTCGGCCACCACTACGAACTGGTTGTCGGGAGATACTACCACGCCGTTTGCGAACCACAGGTCGTCGAGGAGAACCTTGCTTTTGTTGGTCGCTGCGTTGTAGTAGAGTAATCTGGAAGGTGTTGTTACTTGTTGTTTCTTTCTACTGGCACTGAGCAGACACGATACGCCTCGGGCACAGATCGATGGGTGTAAAGGACAGCTTCCCGCAAACTGATAGGGGTGGCTTAGTCAATGAAACTGAACAACTTTCACAAATTTTTTTTTTCAGAAAACGAAAATCATTTTTAGCTTCTCATACAAAAAGTCTGATTGAGGTAGGATGGTAAACAGTAGCGCCCTTGTTTATGCCACTAATTGTGATTTCTGTAAGGATATGAATAAAAGTGCATGTAAAAAACTGATTGCTATATGTTACAAACCTGCCAGAAGGATCAGCCATCATGGCCTTAGAAACTTCGGTCAGCCGGAAGTCACCGCTAGAATCAGTCCAGTACAGATCCCCATTTTTGCCAACTGCCAGAGCGTTGAAGAACATGGGCAATTGACCCTCGATCTCCACGCGAGGGGATACCAGCAGCTGCTTTTTGCCGGTCTTGATGTTCACCTTCCAGATGCCTTGGTTGGCGTCTGCTACGTACATCTGGCCGGTTTTCTCGTCTATATCTAAGCCGAGAGGACGACTGCATCCTGCAGGCTCTTTTGCACCATCTGAAATATTTTGAATGATTTATTAAAAAAATCATAATTTTCCATATTAATCATGCCTATAATTCATCATTTGTACCTCCAAGGGGTACCTACTCAAAGCCAAAGGGGAAGTAACATTTTTGTATGGATCCTGGCATACTGTGAATGACGACCCTTATATATTTTTTTATCAAAGGCGCCTCGCATGGTCATTCCTGAACTATTTGATTCTACAAACAAATAGAATTAAAAAATCCTTTATCTCTGCTTTGTTGCCTGCCCCCTTAAACTAATTAAAAAAACGCGCCATCTTACAAACCCATGAATTTGATAAGCATAACTGTGTGTTGCTGTGTATTTAATTCCAGTGTTTTATTTACTTGCATGCAGTCATGCAGAACTAATAGAATAAGAAACTGATAAGAGAAATACCTATATTACGATTAATTTGGGATTTGTTTGCAGTAGTTATCTAAATGTAGTAAACAATTTATCAGACTTCCACAGAATGTAAATTATTTATTGCTCAAAACAAAAATAATTTTGGGCGACTATCATATATAATAGACAGACGCCGGGACCAACAGGATAACATACTCTCCGAATGACGAAAACATTTTGAAGATGTCAACTTATTGTTGGTTCTCTCCTGTAGTAATTGAGCCCACGCCTTCCATATCGGAAGCTTACGGTTCATACCACTAGAGTATATAGGTGGTTAAACCAAATAAGAAGTACATACCACATCTATCTCCAATCTGTGTGATGTAGGTAACATGTCCTCCAGGGGAAAGTTTGACAATCTCTCCAGTGGCTGTTCCAGTGTACACTTCCCCATTGTACAGCGCAAAACATTCTGGTCCCTTTAATTTGTTTTCATATAATTTCTGGGCATTGTTCAATGCACTATTACTTTGTAACTTTCCTTCTCTTGGTAGTGTTGGTTCTAGCCTGGGAGATAGAGAAATAATTATATAAATAAATATTTAATTTATTTAAATTATAATTTAAATTATTAAATATTAGAAAATTGATGAAAAAAATATTATCTGATTTGATTTTTTATATTTTTTTACATCTATTGTAGATATCGTACCCGACCCGCAACGCTACTTTTGGTGGTGGCAGACATGAGGAAACGACGAAGAAGAAGATATCGTATAGAAATGATTTCAAAATAGAATTATACAATAGATAGTAAACTTACTCGATGCTTGAGAATTTGGCATAAGGTGGTAAGTTGGGGATGAGAGTCACAACAGTAATGAAAAGGACGGTGAATATGGCTAGCTTGAACAGCCTCTTTATCAGGCCAATTATTAAGCCCATTGTGAAGAACCTGAAAAAAAAGAGGAGTTTTAATACTGGTTTTAACCTAACTTAATGAGTTTTAATATAGTTTTACTACAGGAATTAAATATATTGTACAGTAAAAAGAAGTTTATACTACCCTCCCGTAGTAGTTATATTCTTAATTTTCATTGCAAAATGAGGTAGGTATAGGCATAATAGGTATATCAGCAGTACAGCTGATTACATACATCCATTTAACTATACAATACAGTTAATTCCAGACATCTACAGCAAGTCACATACATACATACTATCATGTCTGTATCCCTAATGGGGTAGGCAGAGTGTTAACGACCCAAACAAAAGTTGTTGCACCATGTCTGACAAGTTTTGAGGGTTGGTATATTGCTGTAGTGACAGGTTGTCAGCCTATCACCTAAATTACAATATGCTGAATCCCTCAGCTGGTTATTACAGCATCACTCCCAGTCCAGCATGCAAGGTTATTTGATTTCATAATTTCGCTTTATACCTATACATATTATAGGTAATAGTCATTTTAGTAAATACATATGATGATGAGGTCATCATGAGTCACACATGGTCTTGAACTCTTATTTTTTTTATTAAAGAAATATTTTTTAATTATAATATTCTTGTTCATATTAATTGTGTAGGTACCTTACCTACTAAACAAGGCATGACTAATACTACCTAACTAAATATCACTAACATTACCGTTACCTGCATGCCTAAAAAATAAAGATACCTAGGTAATGAACAGAATTTCCACAGAAAATTGAATAAGTTGGAACTGTACTGTTCATCATCTTAGGCAGGAGACAACGACCGATAAAAAGTCTTATCTTTGTAAACAGCTTGATTTATACATACATATTAATGGACATTGTTCACAATCTAAGGTAATTTAAAAAATGATGATATATGAATCCATTTTATTAAAATTTTCATGTGGCATGCAATAACGGGTCGCCGGCAGTGCCAGGTAGCTTCTCGCGGTCTAGAACTGGCAAATACGTGGAGCTTTCAAGTTTTAACCCGACAAAAAAAGACAGGATCAAGTCGGCAAAATTATATCGAAGTTCAAAGTTTAATATTAAATGCCTACTTACGAATACGGCTAAATCTAAACACCTATAATTTCACACGGTCTTTTTGAATATTTTGCGGCACTTTTAAACTAATAAATAAATAATTAATTACCTTTTTCACGTAATTATATTGCACCTGAGAATCCACCTGTGAAAAAGTGCCTCAAGTGTCATTGACCTGCCACCAATGTCAAGAACGCGTGTTCCATTTGAAGTCAAATGCTAATTTAAAAAAAAATGTTATCATAGACAATACCATTCATTCTTTCCTTTACCGGTTTTTTTCAGTACAATGGGCAGCTCTAGTTTCATTCGTTTTTTGAGTGAATGATTTCTGACATTCATCGTTCTTTTCAGTCTGTGCGCGCGCCATTTTGGACGTGTTTCGTGCGATTTTGCTGCGAAAAAATCTAATTTTCAAAAAATGGGTCACGCCAACATCTGGTATTCTCACCCCCGCAGATACGGACAGGGATCTCGGTCATGGTGAGCATTGACATGATGAGAATTGATGAACATTTTGATGACCTTCTGGTTTGGTTAGCAGTTCTAACCTAAAACACGTGTTTGACTGATGTGTGTTTCCTTCCAGCCGGGCCTGCTCCAACAGGCACGGTCTCATCCGCAAGTACGGCCTGAACATCTGCAGACAGTGCTTCAGGGAGTATGCCAATGACATCGGTTTCAAGAAGGTAAGCAATCTTATAACCCAATGTGCTGCCTCCAATAGATCCTTTCTGTGTCTCTCTCTTGTATTTCTACCATTATTGAGGACTGCGCTATTCAGAGCAGAGCCAGTTTACTATTTTAAAATGGTTGTATTATTTAGGGCTCAAAAACTTTGTTTACTCTTAACATATATCCACAATATCAGTATTATTAATATGTATTGACTGGGTCACTTGGTATTTCAGTGTAATAATACATACAGTGAAGATATTTACAACCTTATTTATTTTGTCCTTTTAGTGTCTTAGTAGAGTTACTTGTATTTACATAGCTCATAAATATTTTTCTTTTGTTTCAGCTGGACTAAATGGTTACAGATTATTATTCTAATAAATCTTAAGTCTAAGTAAAATAGAGTTTTTCATTTTACACTAAGGCTGGCTTTACACATTCACAAATACAGTGGCAACTTGCAAGTGAGTTAGAGGTAAGTTTACCTACCTACTTACTTATGCAACTACAATAGATCTACACAGGCTGCAGTGGCTGTTGGGCAAAACATCTCAATTTCAAATTATAATCATACTTACTGCTTGCCCCTATACTTGTGGACGTGTAAAAAGAACCTCTACAATCCGTAGATATAAATATCATTAAAAGAGATAGAATAAAACTCATAAAATTAACAAAAAATATTTAATAGATACCTACTATTCAACTGTACAAAAGTATAAAAATACAAAATCACTATACTTTTTATTGCTAATATTTACAATAAGATCTATGCCTTATTTCTATTAGCAGCTTGCGCTTGTCTAAAGTTTCCAATGGTGCTGCCGACTCTCTGAAAGATATAAAAATCAATATTAGTCAAAACAAAATTAGATCTTGCTGTAAGAAGCTACACACAACACAAAGCAAACTCAAACAGTAGTTAGAATTTATTCAACATTACTTTTGACCTGTGATCTTCACAATCAATGTTGCTTGTTTGTACCTAGGTACCTACCTACTTATTGCGAAAATTTAAATTTATCTGTAAAACAGGCTGTGAATACACAATATTATACCGAGTGTAAGGGACAGCTTCCTGCAAACTGATAGGGGTTTGTCAGTCAACAAAACTGAACAACTTATACCAGAACTTTTTGAGGAAATAATAAAAAAAAATACTTTCCCATATAAAATGACCACCTCGATCAGCCATGCAAAGAGCCTTTATTTTTAATTTACTGAAAGAATTTCCTGGGGAAAGTTGTTCAGTTTCATTGACTGAGCAACCCCTATTACAGTTACAGACAGTTTACGGGAAGCTGTCCCTTTTACACTCCGTATAGACTGTCCTGTTTTCATCAGCTGTAAGAGAAAAATCGTTTATCTTAGCAACTAAGTATCTTCTTGTTGGCTTTATTTACCTGACCTACTCCAGCTAAAAGTGCGATCAAACTTCTTTGCGGCGGGCGGCAGTGTTTCTTGCCTCCCTCCGCGCAGCACAGGTTGGGGAAACAGTCGACACTGGACTGGCAGCGCTGCGGAAACAGGTCGTAGGCGGGCGGCGGCGTGCACTGCAGGTATTGCTCGAACATGCGCACCGCTAAAAACAAACTTTAATAGTAAGTGGCGAATCCCTGATCACGTGAAGTATGTTTCGGAGTTCACATGAAGTAGGAGCGGTTGCCGTCTGGACATGGACAGCAGAATCGCGGCCAGCAGTCGGCGTCGTTCTTACACTACACATGTGGTGAAACACTTACGTTCATCAATCTGCCTGGCAATAGGGACGAGGTCTAGCCTCGCCCGTGCGGTGCGGCAGTAGGAGCGGTTGCCGTCTGGACAGCAGAGTCGCGGCCAGCAGTCGGCGTCGGTCTTACACGACTGCACCTCGAACAGCAGCTCGCCTAGTGGAGTCGCTGGACACTCGCGAGGTATCACGCCCAAAATCGCTGCAAAAGAAAAACAAGTAGGCATTTATTTTATAAATGTGGATGTTTTTTCGCTAATACATTGAAATGGGGCGATGGATTGTAGTTCAAATTGTAGGAGCCCGAGAGAGGGTTTTTTTTTTGCCGTGGGAAAATATCTAAAATAATTAATAAGTAAGTAAGCTGCTTACTAAGCACGCATTAACTTTGGAGATGTCAAGATAGCGCAAGCAGCGCTGGTCAATTATTTCTCATTGTTTGCGCTACTTTAGCAATGGTGTCAACTTGGCTTGGCCATGCCATGGGTGCCATTGAATAGCAATCTCGCATTTAGGTATTACAGACAGTTTAGTCAAATGCATTACGTAGGGTACTTTGTGTAGATAGATATCTTGTTTGCTTGATCGATATGGCAAATTAAGGTGCATATTCTGCATGCAATTTCGTGGGAACTTATGTTCCATCCTTCTATGGCTCTTCTCACGACCGAGGAATTTAACGTCTATACAATGGTTTTGTTCGCTATCATGTCCATAAGTCGGAATGACAAAATTCCTATAGTTCAAAAATTATTATAATAATCTAGTGGTCTGGGCTGCTCTCCATCTGGGTCTTGCTTAGAATTGTCTGTCTGTGGTCTGTCTTCGAGCATGTCTAGGTTTATCAGCCTGTTCTTAGGTCGATGCGTCTGTGGTTTGGAGATGGATCTGGGCGCCGAGTTTCCCTTCAGGCAGCGTCCCTCGCAGCACACCTGGTTAGGCCCGAGACTGCTAGCCGTAGCAGTCAATGCCGATTGACTGCTGCTTCTATAACGATGTATTCAGTACGTACTTACGTTAATGTGTCTGTGTCTTGGAGGTGGGTCTAGGAGCCGGGATTCCCTTCACGCGGCATCGCTCGCAGCTCACCTGGTCAGGCCCGAGGCTGCTACGGCATTAACTGCTGCTATTTCTACAGGATCGTGTTCAGTATGTTCTTATGTGCCTGTGGCCTGGCGGTAGGTTTTGGTGCCGGGATCCCCTTCACGTAGCGTCGCTCGCAGGACACCTGCTGCTGCGGCATTGACTGCCGCTTTTTCTACAGGATCGTATTCAGTATGTCCTTACGTTGATGTGTCTGTGGCCTGGCGGTAGGTTTGGGTGCTGGGATCCCCTTCACGCAGCGTCGCTCGCAGCACACCTGGTCAGGCCCGAGGCTGCTGCGGCATTGGCCGTTGTTCTCACACGGCAGCGGGAAGAGAAGCACTGGAGATGAGCCCGGTTTCGGACACACGTACTTCTGCGATTTTGCTGTTGGTTTCCAATAATTCATTATTTTAGAATTAAAATATCGTTCGTCAATATTGAAACAGGGAAAAATACCTAACCAAAAACAATAAACATTCGAATGATTTAATTGTCTGCTAGGTTACAGGCACATAATCAAATCAAATCACGCCTATATCCTACACCGGGTAGGCAGAGCGCGAAATGAGTAGGTACCTAAGTCATAGAATTATACTGATAATATTAAATAGGTAATTTGTCTAAGCGTCGTCAATAAGTTACACAGAGAATATAACTCTACGATAACAACCCGTAACCAAAGAAAATATAATATGCGCACTAACTGGAGCAAGATTTTATATTCGATTTACAAATCGTAACAGAGTTGCATTTGAGTATTACATTACAGGAATAATTAGGTGAGCACGAGTGTAAACCGCTGTTATGTCAGCGCGTAGAACAATAAATTCAATACCAGTGGGTCGGTGAACGACCTTACGTGGTGTTCATTGTCTAGTTAACTATCTCTTTCTTTACACACTTTACATTATTAGTCCTTTGATTGTTTTCTGAGAAGAAGTATCTATACGCAAAATAGCTTACTCGTATAAAATCAGCTTGCAGGTTCTGTAGGTACTCTATACATCCTACCCCCGCTGGACCTATTCTATCCTAGTAGGATCGTCCAAAAACCCACAATCCATACTTCAGTAGAGATTAAATTACCTTGACAGCCCTTATATCTAATGTTTACACAAGATAAATGTAAAGATGAAACTTAGGAAACATGAGGGGAAGGGTGTAGCGAGTAGAGCATGATTCCTCACCAGTTTTAGCCGGTGCCGGAGCTGGGGCATTCCTCTGCGTGGGCGCATTTGTGGTCTGTATGGGCAGGATCTGCAGGAACGACCGCGGGGGCTCCGTGGGCGGCCGGCGCGTAGTCGTCGTGCTGGTGGGAGCCGGAGTTGTAGTAGTTGTAGTCGTGGTGGTAGTGGTGGTGCTACTGCTGGTGCTGGTGGTGCTAGTGCTTACGGCTACGCTACTCTGCGGCTGGTCGGCTCTACAACAAGCGTTGTCGCTGTATCTTCTATCTATTACAGGACTATTCCATCTATTTCATTCCTATTGGTGATAGGGGGTGGTTACAATACAATTTGGTGCCGTGACCAGGATCACGTTCACTAAATTACTTTTAATTCATAATGTTCAATTATTTGCAATATGTCATTGGTGTGTCTTGCTTGGACATTGAAAGTTGTTTAAAAGAGCTTTACATAAGTTCGTTTCCTAATAAGATAAGTGAAAGGCTTGAAGAAAACTAGGTACCATGCAAGGTTAGAACAAAAATTATATGTTGTTTTGTAAGTAGCGAACGTATTTTTTTTTGTTTAGTTTTTATTAAAGATTGATTAGGTATGTACCTACTAGGTACTGCAACTGAAATTCTTGCAAATCTAATGAATTCAATAGTCTGACGTTCTGACTCATATATATTACACTGTGCCTTAAGTAAAAATTTTATTAAGGAAATAGTATAAAGGTTACGTTAAAACGTTACTCGTAGAAACCAGACCGAGAGAAAGCGTAATCAGTGCAGATAGAAGAAAAGCGTGATTAGCTACTTTGTTAGTTTTTCATGTGCAATCAAGATACATTGTGTTTTATAATTATGTTAATAAGTTAAATTGTGTAGGTACCTACATTTTAAGGTGACTTTAAATTTAAAGATTGTGTTCAGTGCATGATTATTTTACCGAAAGTTAGTCGTTCGGCTGACCTTAACCCACTTTTAAATAATCGCTCATATGCCACTCACTTTAACGGAAGTGCATTTTAGTCGATTATAACCAGTTCATTTAGGCGGTTATTTATCCTTTAAGTAGTTTAGACAGGTACTTTCATAATCACAGGGGTATTAGTAACCGAGGACAGGGCAAAGCTAAATAACGCCTAATTACAAACAATTTTACATAAGTAAGTACTATTATCATTGGTCTATACTAATATCATTGGTTGTATTGATACTTATTTGGTACCCAAACATTGATATATTAAGGTTAACAAAATAGGTAGGTACCGTAAATGGGGACCTTTTTCCCTTCACTTTTCTTCATAGATAATTATGAGGATCAAGTGCACTAGGATTGTATAGGCAGTCACTTGTTTCCTACAAATTATCGTACTACTACCTGCCCTTAGATTAGTTTTACTACTGTGGTTACTACCATTATGAAAATCACCTTGCAATCAGACAAAGCCTTATGCTTGTTAATTGTTTGCAGTTTTGTAAAGAAAATTGTCAACTCCCTACAATTTTTGATTTGATAAATGGCAATGACTAGCGTATATTTTTTATCAGATAGCTCATTTTCCACCTATATTACTTAGCCACAGAATAATAAATAGTATCTAACGACTTAGCTAGATCTTACAAGTATACAGAGCAAACAATTCACGCTTCATTAACTTGCTCGACTAACCAACAAGCAGTTACCGGTATTATGCGTTGGCTGCAGATGCAATGAAGCTTGGATAAGAGACAGATACTCGGATTACGGCTTGAGTAATCTAATATCACAGTTTATATGCACGACGTCCGATAACCCACAACAACTGTATTGCGTCAAGGCGGTCGTGCTGACTTTTACTGATGAGCGTAATTTTCTTCTTTGAAACAAATATCTCATTTAAGACCTACAAGCTCCGGTGCCAAGCAACTTCCTATATACCTTCAATGCTTGGATGAGCTCGCTCGATTGTCTACTCTGTAGCATAGCAGTCACCATTGACTTAGAGCAAATCCATGGAGAAATAAAAAAACCTCACTCGCATGATATGAACTCCCACTATAAATTCTCCTACAAACTACGAACCTTAGCTGCTGCGCTGAGGGTTTGACGCCTTTCGTGCAGTAACCCTTGCAGCAAAGATGCTGCGTGCCCATGACGCGGCATTCAGCATGCTTGCGGCAGGGCAGGGGAAACAGGTCCAGCCAGCCACTCGTCGTGCGCACCGCAGGGCAGACTACTGACTGGGCGCCTCCTGGAAAATAAACAGAAGTCGTGAGCTTAGAAAAATAATTTTATCTGTACCTAAGGTAAGGTATTCTTATATGCACATACTCGTACCTATTCAAAGTGTAGGTTAACACGAACAAACTTACCAAGATATCATATACGTATAGTAAGTTTAATACACAAAAAATAGATATTTTAGAGGCACGTTTTAGACATACTTACTCTTTTTTGTACATCTTTTCGAATGCAATACTGCACCTGCAGAATGGCAATTTATGACAGTTATAAAAAAAACGCCAGTTGATTATCAACAATCAGTCAAATTGATGCACATCAAGTGCATTGTGATCCTGTACAAATCGTAAATATTCATTCATACAACAAACTCTTTAAACTCCACTCCCTTTTAAAAGTTAAATCTGCTAAAACTAGCCTCAAAATGGTGATAACAAATGACCTGGAACTGCCCGAGTTCAAAGATCTGGAGGAAAAAGAGGTGAACCTGTCATCAGCAAACCTGATGGCTGCAGCTCCGTACATTGGCAAGTACTGCGAGGCTGTGAACAACGAGTTCATGCTGTGTCGCTACGAGAACGGAGAAGATCCCATACCTTGCGTGGACTTCGGGAAACTTGTCACCAGGTACGTTGGCAAAAGCAAGAAAGGATTTTGAGTCGCCTATCATTTCTGGTATCTGATTCAGACCAAAAAGAAGTGCAGACTTTTTTACCTACATAATAGTATATTATAGTTATATTCTCAAACACCTTAGGGATACAGGCGTGATTTTATGTATGTATGTATGTATGTATGTATATTCTCATAACATCCATTATTGTCATCAGATGCACGATGGAATTCTTCACAAAGGTAAAAAGGTGGTGCTCACACGAGCACGAACAATACGCAAACTGCCTCGACAAGAGCTCCGGCAACTACGCGCCGTGGCACTGCCGGAAGACTGGCGCCATCTACAAGCAATGTATCAGCACTTGCATAGACTTGGAGCACCCTGGCTTCGGGTACTTCGCGCGCGGCAGGATTCACAAGAGCGGGTGTACGCAACCGCCGCCGGAGCCGCCGTGCCCGTGCCTGCCTAGACCTGGCCAGGAATCCACCGCTTATCTCCCAGATTGCAAGAAGAGGCCTGAAGCGCGCTATGGCGGCCGCAGCTACTGGATGACTGAGTAAGACTTTGAAGTTCAAAGGATATGGATATTCTCTCAGATATACCTATATGTTTGTTGTTTAATAACGATAGAGAATATTTTGTCTTATTTTAAATACATTGCAATTAAAAAATTATTGTTTCTTCTACGGATACGACTGTAATTTATTATCATCATCAGTAAAATTGTCTAAATACAAAATTGCGTGAACGACGATAACTTTTTGTCGGTTGCGTGAGTAGTTGTGTCACCTATACTATACCGACAGTTAATACATCATTGATTAGGTACAGCATAATGGACTATACGGGGTGTTAGTGCTAGGGGTTGCTCAGTCGACGAACAACGTTCACCAGGTTAATAAAAATAATGACTTTACCATACAAAATAACCACCCTGATCAGACAATTTGTACGGAAAATTCTTTTTTTTTTTTTAAAGAATTTCCTGGTGAAAGTTTGTTCAGTTTCGTTGACTGAGCAACCCCTTTTAGTTTCTGGTACGCTGTCTGTTTGTTACACCCGATCTGTGACCCGGTATTAAAACATGTCTAAAACAAGCTGTAATAAGAAACCATGTCAAATACGCGCGACATTAATTTGAGGAGACAGGATTCGAATGGCATTGGCAGAATTCTTTGGACCACTATCGAAATATACAACGTGTAACATAAAGGGTATATGCATCGTGAAGTGTGTGAATCTACCCATGAAACTGAACAACTTTCCCTAAGGAACATAGGTCGAAAAACGAAAAAAAAAAACTTCCATACGAAGTGCATCAGCTGATAGCGCATTTAGTATGGGCAGTCAAATTTTTTTTTTCGTATTTCGACCTATGTTCCCTAGGGAAAGTTGTTCAGTTTCATGGGTAGATACACACCTTTCTTGATGCATATACCCCTTCTGTTACACGTTGTATAAGGTCTTTTTAAATTAAGTACAAATATTTTAAGGGTGGATTTCTATCATCAAACTGAACAACTTTCCCCAAGGAACATAGGTCGACATTATGAAAATAAAAATTGGCCCTCCCATACAAATTGACTCCGGCTGCTGACACCATTTGTATGGGATTAGGGCCAATTCTTTTTTTCATATTTCAACCTATGTTCTTTGGGGAAAGTAGTTCAGTTTGATGATAGAAATCCACCCTTTAAATATTTGTACTTAATTTAAAAAGACCTTATATACCTACTTATATTTTTTTATTTGTTAAAACAGCACATAATGCGCATATGTCTAGGAATTAGAACGAATAATGGACGAGACATTAAGATAACTTTTGATCAGGGCAAATTAGCAAGGGAATCAAAAATGATTGTAAATGAATAAATGAGCCCGATTCGTAACCATCCCGACTTAACTAAATCTTAACTAAACTTATTGCCATCCCGTTCTGTCTTCTCGTGATAGAAAGTGTACCGTATAACCGTATGGACTTATATTAGTTAAGTCGTGATTTTTACAACTACGAATTGGTATCATTGGTTAATTTTATGAGTATCCTTGTTTCATGGATAATATGGATATGTCTTAGGCCTTGGCCACATATGTAATTACATACTAAAATAAACAGACCTTCCTTATTGGTTTGTTTCTTAGGCCAAGGTTGTTTACATTGTCTTCGCCTTTACGATCGGTAATATGCAAAAAATTACGAGATTTAAAAAAAAATTAAGGGACCGTGACTTTCTTAACCTCTTACTAAGTAATAAAGAAAGATTGTATTTTTTTAACTTCCGTGCTGGACTGGGAGCGATAGAAAAACATAGAATGTGCCAGCTGCATCTCCTCCCGGGCATGCTGTAAAAACCAGCTAAGGGATTCGAGGGTTTCAGTGTATTGCTATTTAGGCGATGGACTGACAACCTGTCACTATAGCGATATACTACCATAAACACCAATAATAACCCTCAAAACTTGTCAGACGTGGCCGAACGACTTTTGGGTCGTTTTTCGCTCTGCCTACCCCTTTAGGGATAAAGGCGTGATTTATCTATGTATGTATGTATTTTTTTTCTAATTTAGTACTATTCCTGTGAGGTCTATGGTCTACTATAAGTATTTGAAGGTTTCGCTTCATAGCCGCTACTGTAGCTACATTTTCGAACTGCTGGAAGAAGACATTTTTGCGGTAAGTCAGTCTGTAATAGATGTTAAGTATTTATTTCTAGAAATCGTAGTTTTCTAATAGGTAGCGATTTTTCCTTTTACCATTATAGTTTGTTTGTTAATTTCAAATAATTGCATAAAATGTCTTTATCCTTTATAATATTATTAGTGCCTATAGATAACAATTTTGTTATTGTATTAAAAGTAAGAATTTAATGTAAGTATTTCCGGTACTCTCTACTACGCTCGCTTCATATAAAAGACTTCAACGCGCGCGTCCGCGGCTGACCGGCCTTCGATCTTATTCAGTATCACAAACTCAATGTAGTGCAGTGATTGATATAAGCCGCGTTAATTAGATAAAGTTACCTAATCAAAATAATTTAAATAAAGTATTTATATTATTTTATTGAATGTATGGGTACGTCACACGACATCATCAGCTATCTAAGAAGAACATATTTTGTTTGTTTTAAATAGCGTTATTTAATTTTCAAATAATATCTGCTGATGTCGCTTGTTGTGCATGCACTATGTTGCAATTTTAAATAGGTATAAATCTAAGCAATCATCATTAAGCTCTTTCAAAAAAGATTTTATGTTTTACTACGAAACCGCAAGTATCGTATTTAGGTGCTTGATGTGGTTTGATGCTATTCTCTGATGAATGAAACTCAGAAAGGATGAAGGCCAGAAAAAAACTTCAGTAAAACCGCATGTATCTTATTAAAGAGCTGTTGCAACTTACTTTAAATATCGTCTTAAGGTATTATTATATTTGGGTTCTGGGAGACACTCGTTGCGTTTTTAAGGCCCGTATTTATAATCAGCTCTCAAGAGTGACAGCGAGCTTGAGGTCGTATCAGAAATGTCATTTCAGTACAAAACGGTCTGTCAAATCCATACTTAATATCGCTCTCAATCTTGAGATTGCTTTATAAGTACGAGCCTAAGAGCATGTGTAAAGTAAAAGTAGTTCAAACATATCACATGTTGATTCATTAATGCACAAGTTTTTTGAGGAAAATCCGCCATGAAGAAATCCCAAAACTGCCTTGCTTATACGGTCTCTATGAATGACGTTTTGCAACAGTAATTTCTGTGCGTCCTTCTGCGTTGCTCATTGAATTTAAATTCTTCATTGTTTGGTTGAAGTAACACTCTATGTAAATTTAAAAATCCGAATACTAGATTTTATAAAATTCTGCATTTTAATCTATCTCACTATGTCCTTTACACCTGTCCTCTGTCTGGACCCCGCAGCAAATAATGCCATACGATAAATAAAAATAAATCTTACAATCCTAGCGCATAAGCCTTGAGCTCGATCTAATTTGTAGGTGCCTATTTATTTTGCACGGTTAATAATACTAGGTACTAGAGTGCTAGCTAATAATTTGGAGTTAAGTACTGTAAATTACCCATAGGTAGGTCTAGGTACTTCGCAGTGGGCAAGGTAGTCGTACGATTTTCTCTACTTTACCTTGGATCAAGACAGTATTAGGTACTATTTCTTATTTTCGAATTTAAAAACATAACATGGCAGTTAATTTGTAACGCCTGAAATAAAGATAATTTAATTTAATCAGGTGATCAGGAACAGCCTGCATATTATGCAAACCAAAGTGCGGCGGGGATGATGGTACTATAAACCAAGCTGGGAATAATCACCAATAATGATAGAATTTTACTTTATTATGGCTGCATAATGAAGTAAAATTCTAAAATATTTTGGAGTCACCAGCTGTGGAATCGAACTACGAACTCCGGATCGCGAGACAATGCTCAGCTCAGACGACTAAACCATGGAACGTTCAGTCGCGCTAACTAGCGTCCTTGACTTCGTATTGATTAAGTTGTGAAAGGCGCGTGCAAAATGAATATTAAACATTGACCTACAGACAATTGATTTAAATGGATTATGATTTCGATGGATCATGGTCGGATATTTTACAGCATGAAAGCAAATCAAGACTTCAGAATAATAAATTGAAACTTCAGGGTCATCTGGACTGGAGGCAAGAAAACTCTAATTACAGAGCTTGTCATATTATAACGAAGTTAAAGACACTCATGGCGTTTTAAGAAAAGAATTTCGCCGATTAGCGATAGATTAAACCCTCCAGCACCTCTAGTGTCAGTTCGGTTGTGAGTCTGCTTGAGCAAACTAGCAGACTAGATATAATATTCGTCCATGGTATCAGTAATTCGGTTAAAATTCTAAACAAGACTAGGTTTTATTGCGGGGATACTAATCCTGCCCGGGTCAAATTTTTGATTTCACTGTGTGTGCAAAAATATTAAAGAGCTGTCAATTATAGAACATGTCTATCTAAAAAAATACTGCCTTGGTCGAGCTACGAAGAACAACGTTCCATATACAAGTGCAATAAGACCGCAAATAATATGATAACGGGCAGTTGATGTGGTTATGTAATTGACAACCGGTTGGTTACATACAGTGACCTGTTATACGGAGCTGTTCTCGCAGTGGAAGTAACAAATATACCAGTTACACTCAACACCAGGTATTTTAGTGCAAGAGTAAGCTTTCTTGCTAGGGCTATCGGAGTTGGCCCTGTCCTGATTGAGGCTGCTGCTGCATGCGTATACCCGGCGTTCATAAATGCACCACTACAACTCTAGGCAGACTACTTTTGGGAATCTGATAAATAAAATAATAGGTACATTTCGTCGATGGTAGAGTATGGGAATTTACTCAAGGTGAAGTTACATAGTAGTTAAATAATTCGTACGTTTTAGAGTTGAGTTTGAGAAGATCACCCTTCAGCTTCAGGTACCTATAAACTTTTTCTGGCTGAAAAGTGGGCTTGTACCTACTCTTATTGGAGTTGGTAGGTAACACAGGAGTAGTGTTAACTGTAGTTTTAACGTTTTATACTCTTGAACACTTTACTGTATCTCTTTGACTCTATAGGTCATGTCATGTCAGGCCTGTGTGCAATGCCGAGAAGGGGTAAAGTGCACGATGCATGCATGCCGATTGCTAGGAGTTTGCGACATTGCAATGCCATATGGAAAAGTGATACAAGTGATCATATTCTGCGCAAGTTAAGAGAACGGATAAATCCCATGACCCATGTTCTGTAATTTACTACAAGGTGCGAACAAAACACACAGAAAATAAATTAGGTAAATAAAACTAATAAACTGTTTCAAAAGAATTGGATGTCCCATGCTTGATTGGAACTTCCCGATATTCCCAATTTAATATTTGGTCGATAATCTTTTTAATAATTACTTGTACAAATTCCTGTATTGTTTACAATTGTTTTAATACTACTTCTAAATATTAGTATAGTTATTTTGCTAATCCCAGGGTTGATCCCTCACACCACACACACAATGATCTGCTATGCACTGTTTGTTCTATTTTTCCCTTATAGTTACATCTGTTAGGGATTATGTTAGGTAGGTATCACCTTCAAAGGATTGAAGTGGGTAGTTTGAAATTAGTGATGTAGTACTCTTTGGTGATGTAACAGGATTCAGTTCCTGTTTGGCAACATCTCGTAAATACAGGATGTTGGTAATAGGCAAATATTTATATTTATGTACAGATAAGATTATGTTTCCTGTGCCAATCTGTTTTGGAAGGAGACCTTCGAAAATTACGACAAGAAAGATAAATGCCTAATTACGAAAATTATTATTACTTGTGTTTGATCTTATCGGCGGAAATTCGACAAAGGTTTTCTACTGAATAATTTTGCTTGAACGTAGGGTGTAAGCTGAGTATAGGTTGGCCATAGGGTGGCTATAGAATAGAATATTAATCTCATTTTGAAATCAGGACAGGATAGTAGACCTCATTTTGACTGAAGCTATGATGTCCCCTGAGTAGGCAGGTATGTAAGTATTTTACACAGTATAGTTTCAAACGATAGAGCTCCTTTAAACTGGCATATTTTGATATTTGTTAAAATTCATTATAATCAAATAAAAATAGTAGGTACATTGTTTAACGAGCGGAGAACATGACCGATTCCCACTAGCTGAGGGCCTCAATACACACGAGTTGGGAATCGCATTTTCTTCCGAGTTATACAATACATAGTGCTTTATACTACACCTATGAGGAAAATATAATTAAAAATCCTTGTAAAATAAAGAATGATATCACTTACATGAGAAGATATCTTAAGAACATTTGAAGTGTCATCATCCATTCGAACGGAACACAAACAAACAAAACACATAATAAAATACAATTACACATTACATCGAAAACACTAAAAACCTTATTTACATTGAATAAGTCAAATAAATCAAAGAACGAAAAAGAATTCGCGCGGACATGTTGATTTTAGATTTTACCATATTTTTTACTTAAAAATATAAAAGAGGCAAATGAAGCTAAGCACATACTGCCAAAAAATGTAAGTGGCCAGTATCATTTTGTGGACTTCGAGATACAAACTTTTTGTGTTTTGGCATTCGCCTGTTTCTAGTTTTGAATTATGAATTTTAAAAAAAATTAAGGAGTTGAGAAAATACTTTCTCCCCTAGGGGAGAAAGTAAATCCCATATATTTTTGCCGCCCGCATATTCGTTCGCTTGGATTTACGTACTTTCTTGCCTTTTTTCAAGTAAGAACTAATATACTTTCCGAATAGGTGTAGTATCATTATTCTGTCTGAAGACAAGTTCTCGCTTAACATTCATAACATAATGCAACCTGAAATTTAATGGAATGCAGATACTCCGACTAAACTCGATTGACTTGATCAAATGCCATTCTTTGTAAAATATAACAATTTCAATCAAATCTAAACAGATATATGTATCAAACATCGCTCTGTAATGTTTACCTATTTATATGGACTTACTTTACTAAACCGTCTACTAATAAGTATAAATGTTCTTCTTTTCTTTTTATTTTTCTGTCGTATGGGTATCAAGTCGATCGACCCGATGAACCCTGGTATCATGGTGTTTAAACCGCCTAATAGGACAGCTAATAGGCCTCTGACATGGTTTGTGTAACGACCACTTTCAATTACAGCGACCGGGACCGACGGCTTAACGTGCCCTCCGAAGCACGGAATCCTTTTTCTTATCGGACAATCAGGTGATTCAGCCTGCAATGTCCTAACGAAACTGGGAAAAATCTCACAAAGTGATAAATTAACAAATATCAACTTTGTGTTTCCCCCCTGGGAATCGAACCCAGTGCCTCCGGATCAAGAGCTCATATGGCTCAGACCACTAGACCACGGAGGAGATAAAAATGTTCTGAATATGAATCTTTCAAAACAGTTGAAAACCTAGAACTTCAGGATGCTATAAAAAATAATTGATAGCCTAACTCTAGATACTTGAAACATAATAACAGTGAATAAAAAAACAACCACGGCAACTTTGTACACTGGGGGCAATTCATATGCGCACAAAATCACTAAATCTTGACTGAAATCGTTAACTGTCATTTTCTATGAGAGAATAGAAAGGGACGGCAACAATTTTAGTCAAGATTTAGTAAGTTGTATCGTCAAGAAATCGGTATCACTATCACAAAGAAACAGTGGTTTGAATTTAAAATGAATATAGCGTGCGCGTGCGTTGATGTCTTCTGTATGCAGCTTCGTCGCCGCTGTGAAAGACATCAACGCGCGCAAGCGTCCATCTACAATAAATACATACATATAATCACGCCTTTATCCCTAATGGGGTAGGCAGAACGTAAACGACCCAATCAGGTCGTTCCGCCACACATCTAACAAGTATTGAGGGTTATTCCAGATAGATATATTTATTTGTATACCAGTATGTTGCCATAATACCTATTTCGGCATCCTGAACTTTATTGATTAATTAAGTGCAATATCTCACGTTTGTATGTGTAGTTTTGTGTATTTCGCAAAATGAATGTAACGGCTATTTTAAAAAATTGCGCAATAAGTACGATAACATCGAAATAAAAGTTTCAACATTTCGTCGAACGGCGCCGAAACGCGAGAGGCTGAGCTGATTACTTCCAAATTGCTTCAGTCAGTATAAATTAAACAAATTACCTACCACAAACCTAGATACTAGTAAATATTATTCTAAGAGATTGTTCCCTCTGTCTATTACTAGTAGTATTAACATAGAATTTACTCATTAACTAAAATATATGATCTACTTACTCTTACTCTCATCTTGGGGTAAGTAAATAATATTTTTTTGTTATTATATTTTCGTATAGGTATAAAAACAAATTATAAAGTATTCTTATTAACACTCACCGAAATTCAAAAAGCCGACAACCACCACAAAAAGTGGCAAAACTATTTTAAACTGCAT